>OX638132.1:92877459-93048530 GCA_951804985.1 Dryomyza anilis | reverse complement strand
AGGAAAGGAAAGGAAAGGAAAGGAAAGGAAAGGAAAGGAAAGGAAAGGAAAGGAAAGGAAAGGAAAGGAAAGGAAAGGAAAGGAAAGGAAAGAGAAAGGAAAGGAAAGGAAAGGAATAGGAAAGGAAAGGAAAGGAAAGGAAAAGGAAAGGAAAGGAAAGGAAAGGAAAGGAAAGAAAGGAAAGGAAAGGAAAGGAAAGGAAAGGAAAGGAAAGGAAAGGAAAGGAAAGGAAAGGAAAGGAAGGAAAGGAAAGGAAAGGAAAGGAAAGGAAAGGAAAGGAAAGGAAAGGAAAGGGAAAGGAAAGGAAAGGAAAGGAAAGGAAAGGATAGGAAAGGAAAGGAAAGGAAAGGAAAGGAAAGGAAAGGAAAGGAAAGGAAAGGAAAGGAAAGGAAATGAAAATAGGGAATGAATTTAAATTACCTAATCGCAATATTGGGCAGAAATAGTGAGAGAAATAGTGAGAGAAATAGTGAGAGAGTTAAGAGAAATAAACCAAAAGTCAGAAATAAACGAAAATAAAAGAATGGAATAAAAATGCAGTCACACCTCCGCCTCTACTTTGAAAATATAACGGCAAAGTACAATTGCAATATTGCATCAAATAATGTTCATGACACACATTCAGACAATTTCCCTTGCGATAGGCCACACCGCTAAGTGGTAAATAGGGTACTTTATGCAATTCATCCTGCAATATACTTAAATTTATAAAAAAAAACATTACTTAAATCATCATCACATACGGAAAATATACAATTTCTCTGCTCTGGACTTAGCACCGCTGTACTTTTATCCGTATTGCTTATTTCTGGGCGCACCACTACGAATGTCTCCGTATAAGGTGTGATGGTGTAAACAGAGCCAGACCATTGATCAGGCTTTTTAATCATGATCTTAAAAATTTAATTTAAAAAGCTTACAAAATTGTTAATAGCTTTGAATATCTACCGATATTGTATCATCCACACTCGTATTGGGTCTTTTAAATTTTGAATGCAAAATTATTTGAAAGTTCAGTCCTGTTCCCTGACCCGCCATAGAATTGTGTCGCGGATAATAAGCGGTCGAAACCAATGTCTTATTGAAGAAAAAACCAAATAGCTTTATAAACCAAACAAATATTATGCGAGCTTACCTCCGAATTGAAACCATCTTTTGTATATACCGAATTAAAGACTAAACATAAGCCGTACTCTGTTTTCTCCAGCTGAAAACCCTCACAACATTCGAATTGCATTGAGCGCCAATAACAGCTGTTATTACGCAAAATATCCTCGCACGTTAACGTCAAATAATGTGCCAAACTGCTGACATTCAGAAAATCTAATACCTCCAAATTAATATCATCCATATCCGCAAAACTCTGAAACTTGCCGAAGCGCATTGATTCCATGCGTTCGACAAAAGTGTTAAACACTTCCAACATATTTTTATCGGCATCGACGGGTAAAAACTGTTTCCGAGCAGCTTCAACTTTTGACCAATTTATGCGGTTGCTAGTGCAAATGCCCACCGCTGGAAAAGGTATGGAAAATATTGGATATTGCGAATTCTCGACGACAGTCTCTAGTTTTTGTGCATTAAAGCGTTCGGCTAGTATAACGTATGAAAGCCAAGTTAATACAAGACTGGTGATTACCAATGCGGTCCAAATTAGTCTATTGGAGAATTCGGGACATTTTTTTATAAACTTAAATCATTGGACTTGTACTACCGCATACCTTTCTATGTGTCTGATACTCGGATCATACAAATATCGTACGCCATGTATGGTTGACTTCTCACAGTATGTTTGCCAATACGCATGCATCAGATCCTTGAAACGTTTTGGCTTCGGTTTGAGTTCATTTTCGGATTTACTACTTTTTTCTGTATGCGAGTGCCAAATCATTTTTTTTTTCACTAAACTAAACAATGCAAGGACACTGGTCGCGATGCCATTCAAGACTGTGACATATTTTCTATGGTCAAATTTAGTGAATACACAATTGCGGCAACATTCAACTGACAAAGTTATACTATGTTATTTATTGACAACTTTCTTGCTGTAATTTACCATTGACCTAGATGAAATCATCATCCACCACCAATTTATGCACATGTCCATGTCCATGTTTAGTGTTTTCTAAATTATAGCAATTCAAGTGTTTGCCGCAAACCTTGGCATATTTGGCTTAAACTATATTAAAACTATATTAAAACTATATTAATAACATATATAATATTAATACTATATATATACTGATACATATATGTCTTTTCTCCTCTTTTTAGTGTGACCTCTGTAACCTTGAAGTTATGAATCGAATAAAACCATTTTGGGGTATATTAGAACAATTTGATGGTGCAAAAATTTCGTTTAAAGTTGATAAACTGTTTTATGTTATGTATTTCATTCTTAAGTTCCAATTAGTATAAAATCTGTAATTATTTTCGATAGCGAATGTATTCCTACGGAAAAATCTGAATCGACCTTAGTTCTGACATACGGAGAAAATTGTTTACTGATGGTTTATGAATAATAATAATAATAGTTTGGCGCTTTTCATAGGCAATGTTTTACTCTCGAAGGTTTGCCATTTAAAGTCGAGAGGTAGCGTCGCATAGAAAATATTTTTCTATGAACAAGATGTTGGCAGTCGCTGGGGATCGAACCCCGGACCTTTCGGCTCGTAGTCGAACGCACCAGCGACTTTTCACTCGTAGTCCATCGCACTAAGCAGACGAGCTACCGACGCACGGTGAACAAGAAAGCACTTTTTTTGAACAAAATTATATAACTTCAAAACAAATCGGTAGATTTCGTTGATTTTTTTTTACTTAATAAAAAAATAGCAGGATATAGTTAATCTTTACAAAATGTCTGCTATTGATTCACAAAAGTTATGTAAAAATAATTCGTTGATTTTTTTTTTTACTTAATAAAAAAATAGCAGGATATAGTTAATCTTTACAAAATGTCTGCTATTGATTCACAAAAGTTATGTAAAAATAATTTAACATCGATTTTGTGGACATTTTTGAAATGTGATTTTTTAAAATCTGGAGCCGATATCGGTATGATTTATTTTTTATTTTTGACCACATTGATAATGATCTGAAATAAGTTTGTGTTAATGAAGGGTATCGTTTGCAGTCCTTAAAATAAATTTACAAAAAAATTAGAATAAAACTGTTTTTTTTTTGCCATGTAATTTCTTCTAATCCGCAAAACATATCGGGATCATATTTTTTGGATTTTTTATCACATTAATTATGAGTAGAAAAAAGTTAGTACGAATGAAGGATAACGCTTGCAGTCCTTGGAATAAATTTACAAAAAGGTACAAATATATGAAAAATGGTAATTATTATCAAGTAAATTTCTCCTAATCCGGGAACGATATCGGAATGATATATTTTTTATTTTTTACCACATTGATTATGATTAGAAAAAAGTTAGTGCGAACGAAGGATATCGCTTGCAGTCCTTGGAATAAATTTACAAAAATTGCACAAATGTATGAAATTAGAATAAAAAAGGTATTTTTTGACACGTAATTTCTCATAATCCGGGAAAGATATCGCTATTAATTTTATTTATTTTTTACCACATTAATTGTGATTAGAAAAAAGTTAGAGCGTGTGGAGAATATCTGTAGGTTTAATTGATATAAAATTATTATACTAAACGCTTTAAATCAAATAAGTAAATTTCTAACGAAAATGGTAGTATTTCACAACAATTTTCTTGTAAACCGGAGCAAACCGGAAGCTACTTCGTTTCAGAATGTGTATTTTGTAAAAGCCTAAATACAATTTTAAGGATTTGAGAGGATATGCAAGGATATTTTAGTTATGTTCCAATATGTATTTCCATATATTTTTGTATGGAATGCAATTTTTTCCTAACTTTGAAGGCTCATATCTCTTAAACTGTTAATGATATAAGCAAAATGGTTACAGATTATTCTTAGTGGTAACAGTAAAAAAAAATTTGAAAATTTATATATAAAAAAATGGCGTTTTGTTCAAAAATGTCATCATTTTGTTCACCGTGCAACGCTACGGTTTATGAATAAGGCATTCATAAAACATATTTATTTCTAACTAGCTGGACCCGTGCACGACTCGTGCAAAGATTTTGTGAATGCAAGGATATGGAGCAATTTTATTAATATAAAAAACATTTTTATTATTTATATCAGGGACCCGAGCTTCGCTGTAAACGTTTTTATTGGTTTTATAAATGTAGTGACCAAAATAAAAATAATTCTCCGCCAAAACTACTTTTCTCAATGACAATTCATTCTCAGACTGTGCTTCCCCCTAGAATATTTTCCCGTAAAATTCTTTCCAGTAGAAATCTTCCCGTCAAATTTTTTCCCATAGAAAGCTTTCCCAGTAGATTTCTTCCCGTAGAATTCTTCCCGGTAGAATTCTTCCCGGTAGAATTCTTCCCGGTTGAATTCTTTCCGGTAGAATTCTTCGCCGTAGAGTTTTTCCCAGTAGAAGTTTTAATGTGGTGAGTTTTGTGTGGTCAGTTTCGGTATAGTGAAGGTTGGTAAGTTTTAGTGTGGTGAGTTTAAGTGTGGTGAATTTCAGTGTGGTGAATTTTATTATGGTGAGTTTCGGTGTGGTGAATTTTATTGTGGTGAGTTTTAGTGTGGTGAGTTTTAGTGTGGTGAGTTTCAATGTGGTGAGTTTTAGTGGTGAATTTTATTGTGGTGAGTTTTAGTGTGGTGAATTTTAGTGTAGTGAATATTTTTGTATGGTGAGTTTCATTGTGGTGAGTTGTAGTGTGATGTGTTTTAGTGTGGTGGGTTTTAATGTGGTGAATTTTGGTGTGGTGAGTTGTTAAAAAAAAATTTGGAGAACAAAAAGAACGCAATGGTCGAGTTTACCATTTGAAAAAAATAATTAATCGACAAAAACAAAAATGTTCGAAAAAGTTCGAAAAAAAAAATTGGACAATTTGTTACAAAATTTTTTTGGACGACAAAAACAATACAATGGTCGAAAACACTATTTTCCAAATAAAAAAATATTCGCCAAAAACAATGTCGTAAAAAAAATTGTTGGTTTTTCTTTTGATTTGTCTTTGTTTTGTTTTGTTTTTCCTTTCTCTTTTTTCTTTTCCTTTAGTGTGGTTTTTAATTTTATGTTATTGCTTTTGTTTTTGTAGTTTTGCTTCTGTTTTCTGGTTTTGTTTTTGTGTTTTTGCTTTTCAATATTTTTTTTTTGTTTCATGTTCGTAGCTGCCAAAAGTGCCGAGTTATATATTTTTGAAAGTTTCGGTTGTATGGAAGGTGCCACGCCCCCCTGTCCAATCTCGCCCATATAGAGCCTATCATTCCTTCCAGACCATACAGCATCTGTGGATTTAAGAAAATCGGATGAGCCGTTTAGACGGAGATGCGGAACAAACCAACAAACAATTAGATTTATTAAATTAATAGGATATTCTTATTTATGAGTTATATTCATGAATCTATCTATATATATATAAAACTCTTGGACCGTCTGTCTGTCTGTTTGTTCCAGCATCACGTCTCAACAGCTGAACCGATTTGACTAAAATTTTGCACCAGGTTACTATGGAGTCACATTTTTTCAAATAGTAATATTGGCCATCTTAGCAATGACCTACGACGAAAATATTAAAACAGTTGGATAGATAGATTGATCACATTACATTATTTAGTTTCCACAAAATAAATGCAAATTATTCAAACTAGTTATGCAAACTATTTGTACTGTGCTGCAAAATTAAAAAAAAAACACTTTTTATTACATAAAAACTGAAGTTCAAAAAGAAAGTGGATTTCTTATTTTTGGTACACTCAAAATGTATTTTACCAAAAAAAAAATTAACTTTATTCACGAAATTTTTCGTAAAATACGAATATTAATTGTTTATTTTACGAAACTATTCGTAGATTTTATCTACGAACGTCATTCGTACATAATACGAAATATTCGTAATATATTGAATATTTGTGTATCTTTTTCCCAATACATTCGTACATTTTACGAAAGTATTCGTACTTTTGACGATAGCATTCGTATATTTTTTGTAACATATGAAACATTTTACTAATCTTTCATTAAATGAACGAATGTAAAACATGTTAATCTTTCGTGAAAAAATTGTAAAGGAAAATAATATAACAAAAACAATATCAATTATATTGTGTATTCTATGAATTATTCGTGTATTTTACGAAATTAAAAATTACGAAAAAATATTTCGTAAAAAGTCCTAGAAATTATTTTGATGTTACATTGACATGTTAGATGTACAGTACCAATTTGAAGTTGATCTATTATCCCATTCGCGATTTAAAGTAAAAGTCGACTTTGCCAAGTTGTCGACTTAGTCCCGGTCTTTCCTAGTTAAGTATATGATATTAAACTACAAATTAATTGATATGTTATGTCATAAAGAAATAATTTTACTTCACTTATTCAATAAATATTTTGTAAACACTTAGAATTTTGAAACAAAACCTCTAACATTAAAGTAAAGTGATCTATATTACATAAGATTCTATAAGCGCTAAGTTTATTTTGTAAAATTTTGTCAACCCAAAAAGTTAGAGGTTTTCTGAATTTAGTCAGATATTATATATATATATTATATTTATTAACAAAAACAAAAATATCGTAAATTTAATAAATGTTCTATTAAATTTAAAATGTAACATTTAAATGTAGCAACATTTTTCAAAAACTTAACGAAATATAATATTTTTCAAATTTTCTTTATTCGATTGTCAATATTCAAAAAAAAAATATACATTCATTTTTATAAAACAAATATTTCAACATGACATATCCGAATCTTAGCATATGTGAAAAAATCAGCTTAATCACATGGAAGAATTGGCATGTTTTATTGGGACACCGTTCGACTCTGCTGTGTGCCATATTTGCACCATCAGTATTTGCAGTAATTCTGATAGTTCTAAGAGGATGCGCTGATGTGGAGCCAATCGAAACTCAGAACTACGAACCAATCGACCTAAAGATAGAATGGATGTATGTGCAAACTGACATTCACCAGCCGTTCGGGTCTTTTTTCATCTTTTTCTTTACAGCAAACTCTTGGATTCTTTAAGAAACAGAAATATACTCCTGAAAAATTATACGTTGCAAGAGTAAGATTATATGATTAGTTGTACTAAATACTAAAACTTCATTCTTTGCAGTCCCAGTGTAATTAAATACTTTATGCCAAAACTAGCTCTGGCATATGCACCGAATACAAATGTGGCATTTGAGAGCATCATGATTAAGAGCGCCCAATATCTGGACATCCGAATAGATGGTTTTGCAAACGGTAAACTCTTACGTGCTGCATTGATAAAGGAGGGCTATTTGGCTGGCGTACAATTCACCAATAGAAAAAAAGAAGATTTTGCTTTTTCGGGTATATATCCACTTGATCTGGAGTTTACAATCATGTTTCCCAGTGAACTACGAAATTTTGATCATATATTTGCGTGTTTCTCATGGAGCACAAATACCATGCACAACTATCACGATCGCTACGAGAATCGTAATTTTTGGGATAATACTGGAGGCTATGTGGGTTATATACGCGAGGGATTTGCCACTATTCAGCACGGCATATCCATGGCCTTCATCGAATTGTTAACCGGCGTTGATAATCTGCCAACTGTTAAAATGCAACGTTTTCCGTTTAAAGAACATGTTATAGATAAATTTACACATTCGCTGGAGAGCAGTCTGTCTCACATAATAATGTTTGGTTTTCTGTATCCTTGCACAAATTTTACTAAGGTATGAGCTATAAAGTATGGAACGGTTTCAAATTCCCAAAAACATAATCACAAAACACAAAAGTCCTAATGTTTTGTTAAATCCCCATAAGTCCCAAAACAATATCAGCTAATACAAAGTCGCCAAATCCAGAGTCTTAAAGTAAATAATGCACAAATATTAAATTATAAACACACAAAAATACGAAATAGCCAAAAACTAAATTTCAGATATACTAATCATATATTTTTATCGAAATGTCTGCTTATATCGTTTAACTGACCCCGGTAAATAAAAGACCAGATGAACGCGTTCTAAACTTTTCTAGCCGGCCACCCGCCCTACTTGAAGCTGAAGTGTGTTGCAAGTCGCTAACTCATTGAGAGGACCTGCACTTAATCTAACCGGACATCCACTATTCTTGAAGCAGAAAGATGTTGCAAAGATGTAGGCCCATTGATCGGACCTATACTTGATCTAACCGGCCACCCATTTTCTTGAAGCAGAAGAATGTTGCAAGATGTACGCCCACTGATCGGACCTATACTTGATCTAACCTTCCACCCACTTTTCTTGATGCAGAAGGGTCTTGAAAGATGTAAACCCACTGATTGGACTTATATTTGATCTAACCTGCCATCCACTCTTCTTGAAGCAGAAGGGTGTTGCAAAGATGTTCGCCCACTGATCGGACCTATATTTGATCTAAACTGCCACCCATTCTTCTTGAAGCAGAAGGGTGTTGTAAGATGTAAGCCCACTGATTGGACCTATAGTTGATCTAACCTGCCATACGCCCTACTTGAAGTTCAAGTGTGTTGCAAGTCACTAACTCATTAAGAGGACCTGCACTTAATCTAACCGGACATCCACTATTCTTGAAGCAGTAAGATGTAACCCAAGATGTACGCCCATTGATCGGACCTATACTTGATCTAACCGGCCACTAACTTTTCTTGAAGCAGAAGAGTTTTGCAAGATGTACGCCCACTGATCGGACCTATACTTAATCTAACCTGCCACCCGTCCTACTTGAAGTTGAAGTGTGTTGCAAGTCGCTAACTCATTGAGAGGACCTGTACTTAATCTAACCGGACATCCACTATTCTTGAAGCAGGAAGGTGTTGCAAGATATATGCCCACTGATCGGACCTATACTTGATCTAACCGTCCACCCACTCTTCTTGAAGCAGAAGAGTGTTGCAAGATGTACGCCCAGTGATCGGACCTACACTTGATCTAACCTGCCATACGCCCTACTTGAAGTTCACGTGTGTTGCAAGTCACTAACTCATTAAGAGGACCTGTACTTAACCTAACCGGCCACCCATTCTTCTTGAAGCAGAAGAGTTTTGCAAGATGTCCACCCACTGATCGGACCTATACTTGATCTGATCTTCCAACCACTCTTCTTGACGCAGAAGGGTCCTGAAAGATGTAAACCCACTGATTGAACTTACAGTTGATATAACCTGCTACCCGCCCTACTTGAAACAGAATTTTGTTCCTATATTTCCGTAATCTAATCGGCCACCCATCTTACGTCAAGCAGAATAGTGTTGCAAAACCTCAATCTACTCTTCTTGAAGCAGAAAGGTGTTCGAAGACGTCCGTCCACTGATCGGACCTACACTTGATCTAATCGGCCACCCGTTGTACTTCAAGCAGAAAAGTGCTGCAAGACGTCAATCCACTGTTCTACGGATAAAATTCTTAATTAATTAATAAAAATTGTCATTTTCCGGTACGGGTATTTTGTATTTAGGGCTTTGTGTTTGGGTCCTATGAATGAACGGGACTGTTGTGTTGGTGGTTTTAATGTAGTTCTGTATTTTGATTTGGGATATTATGTTTTTGGGGCATTGAACCCCCACCAGTTAAGTATATAATTTTACTATTTATTCCAAAATTTATGTGCACCAAACAGTATGTTGTGAAGGAAAAAGAAAGGCATTTGAAAAGTCTCATCGTCCTCCTGGGCATTAGTGGATTAATTCAATACATTTGCTGGTACATTAAAGGATTTCTTATGCTGTTAGTTGCATCTTTAATACTTTTGATCATTATAAAGGTAAGAACTTCCAGTACCGATCGCAAATTCTTATGTAATTTTGAATAATCTCTTTCAAGGTGCATTGGGCTAATGGTTATGGCATTTGCAGTCGCAGCACATGGTCCGTCCTACTGGTATTTCTCATTTCCTACAATGCCGCCAGTGCCGCCTTTTGTCTTATGGTGTCTTCAATATTCACCCGCTCTACCACTGCGGTTATCTTCATTGGAGTCATATGGATTCTGGCATATTTGCCCCATGTGTTTTCGGTGAACGACAACAAACACACCGTATTTGTGACAGTATTGTGGTGTATGTTCTCGAACACCGTTATGGCAATGGGTTGCGTGGAAATCATAAATAACGAGAAATACGGAACAGGCGTACATTGGGATAATCTGTTCGAGAAAGCGCTCTTGAATAATAACTTCCCCATTGGAACGCTGATTTTGGTACTTTTAGGCCAGAGTATTGTATACATGCTCATCGGTGTACTCATGAGCTATATTATAATCGGTTACGATAAATTGATGTATAAATATAGAGTTTACCGTCATGCAAAAACTCGCAAGTTCTCACAAACAAGAGCAACCCTAAGACCATCGAAACGTAAAGCTAAAGTCTATGAAATAGATCCAGAATATAAAAGAACAGTAGTTGAAATTAATAGTATTACAAAGCGGTATTACAATGATGTTGTAGTCAAGAATGTAACAATGACCTTGCTTAATTCCGAGATCACAGTACTTATGGGGCACAATGGCGCCGGAAAGTCCACGTTACTCTCAATTATAACTGGTATGCAGTCGGCAACGCATGGTAACATTGTGATAAATGGTGTAGATTCAAAAAAAATTACCGATGATTTGCGTCCTTCGATGTCCTTTTGTCTGCAGCAAAACACTCTATTTTCGCATTTAACGGTGGCAAGTCAATTGAAATTCTTCAGTCGCATCAAAGGTCTAAGGGGTGATGATGTGACCACCGAGGTGGCGAAGTATTTAAGTGTTATGAATTTACGCGATAAAGCGGATGAATTTACAAAGAATCTTTCGGTGGATATGCAGCGATATCTGAATGTGTGCTGTGCGCTAGCGGGCAAAAGCAAAATTGTGCTGCTCGATGAGCCCAGCTTAGGTATGGATATCGGTGCACGCATGTCGCTGTGGGAAATGTTGCTAACCGAGAAACGCCAACGCACCATGATCATTACCACACAGTTAACGGATGAGGCGGAGGTACTGAGTGATCGCGTTGCCATCATGTCCGAGGGCGAACTGAAATGTTTCGGTAGCACACATTTTCTAAATATGATATATGGGAAAGGATATCGTTTGGTAAGTTTGAAAAATTCATTTGTATTGGATTTTTGTTTTCTGCATTTTTGTAATTATTTGATATTCGAGCACACACACGACGGAACTCTCAAACATTATATGTCTTTTATGATTATTAAAGGAGTCCTCTTTATAAGTCTTACTCTTAAAAGAAAAAGCCTCACCAAAACGCCTTAAAACTTCATTTATGATACTTTAAAAAAAGTAATATTTGAGCACCAAAATGACTCCTTAAACCTAAGAACATATGTAGTACGCCTTTTTATCTTATGGTCATTTATATATCGTCACTGTCATGCCAAAGAGGCGAATTTGCATTTTTAAAAATGTTGGGAAATCAAAATTTAAAGTTTGAAGTGCTTTAAAAATTATCAAAATTTAGTTTTTTTCAATTTTTACTGTTATTTTTGTTTATTCGTCAATTATTATAATAATTATAAAATATCATTAGATTTGGACAACCTACTGAATTATAAATACGGATTTTGTGAGGCTATATCCTGATCAAAACGCAAATATTTTTGTTAATTATGCTATAACTTTTTATTAGCGCAAGATAAAATAGTAATATGAAGGTATTAATTGTTTGCTTTTAAAGCACCTATCTATTGGCATCATTAACTAAAAATAGTTTGTCAAACATTAATTTGCCATTTGTTATTTGCATGAAAAATGTTTGGCAAAATATTTTTAAATAATGATGCCAATCGATAGGTGCTTTAAAAATAAACAATTAATACCTGCACACCAATATTTTATCTTACACCAATAAAAAGTTATAGCAAAAAAACGGAGAAATTTTAAAAATTGAATATCTTGTCATGCCATAGGGCGAATCTTTTTGTTTTTTTACTATAACTCTTTAATGGTACAAGATAAAGCACCTATCGATCTGCATCATTAATTATAAATATTTTGCCAAAAAAAAAAATGTCCTGCAAATATCAAATGGCAAATTAAAGTTTGGCAAAATATTTTTAATTAGTGAAGCAGATCGATAGGTGCTTTGAAAACAAACAATAAATGCCTTTACACTACTATTTTATCTTATACCAATAAAAATTTATGGCGAAAAAACGAAAAGATTCGCCCTTTTGGCTTGACAAGATTTTCAATTTTGCAAATTCGCGCTTTTGCTTTTGGTCTTTTGTGGCTAAAAATATCCAACAAAAAGACAGGCGATTTTAACACAGCATACTTGAGGATAAACTACATTCAAAAATGTAAAAAACGCAAATGTTCCCGATATTGCACTTTCACACCTTTGGCATGATAGTGACGATATATAAAACTCTTGGTCCTTCTGTCAGTCTGTCTATTTGTCTGTCTAATTGTTCCAGCATCACGTCTAAACCGCTATACCGATTTAAGTGAAATTTTGCAACAGGATACTATGGATTCCGGTGGGTAACATAGGCTATTAATGGACGGGATTGAACAATGGTGCGTGGCACCTCCCACTACCTAAACACCTCCCACAACCTAAACTTTTAACGCGTTATAACTTACTAAGAAGGTAAAACAAAATAAAATTAAAAAAATAAAATTAAAAAAAAAAATAAAAAGCAAAAACACAAAAACAAAGGCAAAGCTAATTCAAAAGCACAAAACTAAATAAAACAAAAACCACAGCAAAATAAAAACAGACGAAAAAACATATGGAAAAACCAAAACAAATATAAAGAACAAAAGCAGAAACACAAAAACAAAATCAAAAACATAAAATTAAAACCATAAATACCAAAGAAAAACAAAAACACAAATTCAAAAAGACAAAATCAAAAGCAATAACAAAAGCATAAATACAAAAGAAACATAAATGCAAAAAAGCAGAACACAAAAACAAAAGTACTAACACAAAAACAAAAGCATATATACAAAAACAAAGCAAAAACTTCAAATAAAAAAAATAAATACTAAAAATGTTTTTTATATTAATTAAATCTCTCCATATCCTTGCATTCACAAAATGTTTCCACGAGTCGTGGACCAGCTAGTTTTAAATACTTTTAAAGCATTCATATTTTTGATACTTTTTAAGCCCCAATGACTCTATTTTTGGAGTAATTTTACAAAATCCATTTATTTTAAGTACATTTTTCTTTCTGTATTAAAACTTTTCTATTTTATTTATTTTTCTTGCTATAGGTTTGTGTCAAAGATGAACATTGTGATGCCAAGTACGTGACCGAGATAGTACAAAAGTATATCCCCGATATTGAACCCGAATGTGAGTTAGGCACCGAACTTTCATACCGCATCGCTGATAGCACAGTCATTTCAAAAATATTGGATGAATTAGAAGAAAATTTAAAATTGTTAAATATAACCAGCTGCAGCATTAGTGAGCCCATCATTGAGGATATATTCCTGCGAATGGGTGCCATAAACACTAACGATGAGGATAGTTTGCGTCTATCAGAAATTATGAATGGCTATTCGGTGAATGTGGAAGAGTACGATTTAAGTTTTATGAAAGTAGCAAAATACTGCGAAGGTCTACAATTGCTGTTAAGTCATTGGATTGGAACGTTTTTGAAACGTCTACGTTATGACTGGTATCACAAAGCTAATTTTATTTTGCAATTCTTAATACCCGCGTTGATCACGTGTGTTATATTTATTGTCTCGAATGCGAAATACGCACGCGAACCACTAAAAAAAATAAATTTTAAACTGACCAATTATCCTTCAACGATAACGGTGCTGGAACTGCGAGGTAATGCCGATGATACGGAGGATACGCCATTTTATAGACGTTACACTGAAAATAACGAGAATTCCGGGATTATGCATTCATTGGAAACCACTAAAACCCAACTGTTTAACGAGTTCATTCTTAGCAAACAGGCCACAGAGAAACAATTTCTCAACAAGTATTTGGTAGGCGCTACTTTGAGTAATGAGGATATTACGGCGTGGTTTAACAATTTGCCTCTGCATACTGTGCCACTGAGTCTGACACTGGTGCACAATGCCATTTTAGAGTATTAATTACCATAAACGAGTTTGAATATTCTTCTGATATACTTTCATTTTTTCTAGCTATTATTTTAATTCCACAGAAGATCCGCACATTAAAGTTCTCTTTGAGCCACTGCCATTTGCATTCAATTTCGATTCGAATCAAATGCGCAGCCGCATGTTGCTCGGCCACTTTCTCTCCAGCAGTTTAACATTCTATATATGCTTTATATATTCGTTTTGCATTCTATATCTTATCAATGAGCGTAGTACACGTTTCAAGTTATTGCAATGTATCAGTGGCCTGCGTCCCCTAACATTTCTGCTGTCGAATCTCTTTTTTGAGTTCCTGAAAGTCCTAATCATCACGTTTCTGGTTGTCTTGGTCATTGTAATATTCCAGAGATTTTCGCAGTTCCGAATGTCAGGTATGTCATACGTATGCAATACCATTCATTACTACTTGTATTCTAACATTTATTAGAGGAACTATTTTTCGTGGTATTGCTGATATTTGGTATTTGCATTATTCCGTTCAATTATCTGGTGTCATCATTATTTAGTGATCCGCTAAATGGATTCACGTTCATAACAGTGATGAATATGTATGGTGGTATGTTACAAAAAAATCTATGTCATATTTCTCTTTTTATTTCTACCATGTTTTTCTGTTAACAGGTGTCATATTTTCAACATATCTGGAGTTCGAAAAGAACAAATACACGCACATTCTAAATTTTAACAAAATAACCGAGTGGTTTCTAAGTATTTTTCCGCATTTTTCACTTTGCAATGCTCTGCTGAAGATATACACGGTAACAATGGTACATGAAATATGCAATGATAAACTGGTCAATGTGATGTCTGTGACATTAGCGAAATGTCGAACAACGCCTAATTGTTGTGGTACGTAATAAGGTAATCGAAAATTTATTTTTGATTTAAAAACCCCCTTTTCCTTCCATAGAAGTACCAGAGGCGTGGACGTGGGGGGATATGGGAATTCTGCCCCAAATCACTTTAATGCTAGGAGTTGGTATTCTTAGCACAATTATAATAATATTACTGGAATATCGCAAAATGCAATTGGGTTACAAAATACCTCACAATAATAAGTCTGGCATTTCTTTAAACTCTAAATATTTTTCTTATGTCTATCAATATTTCTAGGAAACAGGCACTGCATGCTTATAAACATAGACACGAAATGGACGAGATTGATACGGCGATAAGGGAAGAGTTACGCGTACGTTCTCTGAAACCTATTGAATTCAGGAAGAAGGCACTTGTATTGAATGCCGTCGGCAAAACTTTTGGCAATGAGACTGTTCTAGATCGTATTTTCTTAGTCGCAGAACGGTTAGTCTATAGTATATCAATATAATATAAAATCACTAGAGATTTAATTACATTACAGGTGCGAGTGCTTAGGGATCTTAGGACCCAACAACTGCGGAAAATCCACGCTTTTGAAAATTTTAACATGCGATGAACGAATGTCTTTTGGACGTGTTCATGTGGAGGGAATTAGTATGATCAGTGATCGTTATAGCATGCTCCAGCGCATTGGATATTGGCCACAAATCGATGCCGTACTCAATGAGTACACGTGCTATGACATTTTAAGATTCATGTGTCTGTTTCATGGCATACCACGCAATCACATTGAAAACATGTGCGAAGGTCTGGCAAAGATTGTGGACATAATAGAACAAATGGACAAATACATTGGAATGCTGAGTCCAGGCTGCAAGCGTCGTTTAAGTGCGGCTATTGCTATAATAGGTAGTCCCAGCGTACTGTATTTCGATGAGTATGCTTCGGGCATTGATCCGGCGGGAAGACGTCAGCTGTGTAACATTATGTGTAGTATGCGTCAGAAAGGTGCAACTATTATATTCACCTCTCTGGTGACAAACGAAACGGAGCGGTTATGTACTAGGATTTGTCTGTTTTCGAGTGGAATGATTAACTGCATTGACACAGCAACTAACCTAAATAATAACTATGTTAAAGGTTACGTATTGAGAGTCAAAGTCAAATTCTCCATACCGGAAGGTTCGTTTTTCGACAAGTCTGCATTATCCTTTAGTATTAGTTTTCTGCATTCAAATCCGTTTATTAAAATTCAGATGTTTATGGAGAAGCATTTTCCGTCGTCGATAATGAAGTAAGTTTACACTGATTACAGTTTTAACATTTAAACATTAATCAACTTTTTTACAGAGAACAGATTGGCAATTATATCGCTTTTTTTATACCACTCGACCATTCATCATTATCGCATATATTTAAGCAAATGAAACGAAATGCTTTTCACTTGAACATCGAGAACTTCTCCATTACACGCAATACCCTGCCGTTAGTATTCAACGAATTAATCGAGAAGAGTAAAAGACGAGAGAGTGATGCTCTCGAATAATATATTTCATAAAATTTTACAATATTTAATAAAGATTTCAATGCCATTTTCAACCAATTTGAATAACAATTGATTGAAACAACACCAGAGCTGTCTCGTGACATTTGAGCCATTCGTGTTGCGGAAGTAATGCAATGTAATACTTTCGAAGGATTTCCATTATCAGGATTCTTCCCAGAATGCAATTATACCGAAATATATTTCCCAAAAATTGATTTTTCCTTGAATGAACTCTTTTACGATGGACATTACACCTAAATGAAAGCCCCCCAATATATTTTTTGTATACAACCAAGAAATCTTTTCAGATGTCAGTTAAAATTTAATTTATACAGGCATTTCGATTTAATTTTGTATGCCTCAATACAAAAATTTGTTTTTCAAATGATTTCAATCTGTTTCCTTTGACTTGACGATTTGAATTCGTTTGGTAAACCCCTTTTTTATATGAAGTCATCGAATTCAAAACGAAAGTCCCGTCAAACAGTTGCGCAGAAATAGACAAAGACGAACATACTAACTGTATACTGAATGATGAAAAATGTTTATTTAAAAAAATAATACATTTTTATTAAAAATCTTAGAGTATTTTTATTTCGTATATATGTCACATTCGAAAAAATGTACCATTCGTGGAAATGTCACTTCTACCAACAATTTCCCTCAAATATTTGTAGGAATATTTATTTAGAATTTTTATTATTTAGGGGAATGTATCAATCGGGAAAATTTCCCATTCGTGGAAATGTCTCTCTCGGTTAAATTTCCAAGTCGGAATAATATTCGGGCCCGACTATGGAATACCCTACACTTTGATGTGTATTTTTGTTGGGGAATTTAATTGTATACCTACCTTTCAAAGTTCTTAGTTATGCTGAACATTCTTACACTCAGAATATTATGTACATATCAGAAATGTACGACGTATATCTCAATAATTTAAAAAATTGATATAAAAGTAAAAAAAAAATAATAAAAAAATGTTGAAAAATAAATGTGGGCGATCACCCCCACTCTTAAAACATATGTAGTGATTTAAGGCTAATATTTCATAATTTTGTTTTCAATAATTTGCGAATAAAATGTCCACTATGAAAAAGCGAGGAGTAATAAAAAATGTGGGCGTATCACGCCCATTTTTGGATCATATATTTTTAGGCGAATTCTAACAATACATTTTAAATTTTATAAGTATATCTTGAATAATTTTCGAGTTATTGGTTCGAAAAGAGTTATAACCAGTTGGGAAGGTTAGATCACATGGGAAATTTTAAAGTAGGTGTAATTATGATAGTTAGGATTATCAAAATTATAGTCTTTCTAAGCCGACTATAAATACCCTACACATATGTGTGGTTACCATTCAAAGTGATATATAGGTCACCAGGGTATACGAATCCTGATAACAACTACAAACATTCAATCGCTGAA
This sequence comes from Dryomyza anilis, assembly GCA_951804985.1. NCBI lineage: Eukaryota > Metazoa > Arthropoda > Insecta > Diptera > Dryomyzidae > Dryomyza > Dryomyza anilis. The sequence continues at coordinate 93,030,559 of OX638132.1, read as the reverse complement.
GAATTTCCATTCATTTGATACCCATATTTACAAATGGGTAGGTGTACCGAATTTCGATTTTTTTTTTTTTTTTGTGAACCACAAGTCTTTTCGCCGGAAAACATTATTATCATGTATTTGAGCATGATGTAAATATATATTTGACCAAAAAAGTTTACCTAAGCACGTATACATAAAAATTGATCTTTATATGTATATTTTATATGAGGTATTTGAACATAAGTGGTCGGATATCAATATACCTACAGCGTAGGTATATTAGTAATCTAAGTTATAAGTTTCATTTATCTAGCTCTTCAATTTTAAAAGTAGTAGGGATTTCAACAGACAGACAGACGGACAGACAGACGGACAGACGGACATCGCTAAATCGACTCAGGAGGTCATGCTGATCAAGAATATATATACTTTTCCTTACCGGAGATGCTTCCTTCTGGGTGTTACAAACGGCGTACCAAACTGAATATACCCTTTCACTCTTAGTGTAGGGTATAAAAATGTGACTTGTATGGGAGGTGGGCGTGTCCGTTGACCAATTTGGCTCATTTACATTGACAAAACTAACTTTTGGCTAAAAAGTATAGAAACGAAATTTCATCGCATTCTAAGCAGTATTTCTCAAGTTATCGTGTATACGGACAGCAAGACAGACAGATGGACGGACAGACAGACAGACAGACGGACATGGCTAAACGGACTCGGGTGGTGAATCTGATCAAGAATATATATACTTTTCCATACCGGACACGCCTCCTAAGGGGCGTTACAATATATGCACAAAGTTAATATACCCTGTACCTCATAGGTGTAGGGCAGGCATGTCAAACTCAGTTGGTATCACGAGTCACATTGGCAATTCATATGATGAGGCGTGTACCATAAGAAAAAAAAATCGCTCGTTTTTTAGATTTGTTAAAAAATACAATGTTAAGATTATCAAATTTTCTATTGATCTTCGTTAAAAGCGCCGCAGACGATTTTTTTGTAAAAAATGGTGCGGTTTTTGTCTGTTTCAAATAATTGAAAAAATGTCCGAACTTCTTTGATCCTGCCAATTATTTTGTCTGAGGTATTTACAGTGGAGTACCTATATTTCAAACACTAGAGAAAATTTTATAAAACAGACACCTGACAATCATCCAAAATTGTTGCAATTTTTTATGTCGGCAAAATTCTACGATATCGAATTAGATCTTGTACCAATATCGAAGGCCAAATCGTACTAAAACTGCAAAAATAGTTCAAAGCGACATATCGCAGTTTTTTTTTCGAAACGATAATAAAAACGATTCTGGATTAATATTGCATATAATAGTTAAAATATATCGATATTTATTTGAACAGCATTGCGATATCGATGTGGAAAATATTTAAATTATCCTAACATAAAATTTTACTCTACGAAAATTACAAAATTTTAAAAAATAGCAACAAGATTGGATTTTTATTATCCAAGTTTGTTCGAGAAAACTTCAAGGCATAAATCACATGTCAGACTGGTAACCAATTTTTTTAGATTTTTCGATACAAACAATACTTAAACTATTGAAAAAGTTTGTTTTTAAAATTCCGTATATAAATTTGATATTTGAATAAATTTGAAAAGTTTCTTTTTTTTGAACAATTAATTAAAATTACAATGACCATTGATATTAGATGTTCAGATTTAGGACTTATGACGAAGTTGGTATTATTTCCTTAAAGCGAGATTTGCTGAATTCTACGGTCAACAGTTTTTTCTACAAAAACTGATTATTGATTAATTTTTTGAAACTTTGAATCAATGTATCTTTGGAGAAGGTGAGTGTTAAACTCTGGTAGTTTTGGTGTGGAATGTCTCTAATACAAAAAAAAAAAATACTTACTAAAAAAATAATTAAAATTATTCCAATTCCAGTTTAAAAAACTTGTCTTGGTTAAAAACTTGTCGTTTTTTGTAATAAAAGTCCAGGGCTTTATTTGATACTGGAGCTAATACCGAAAATGGTTTTTTTAAATAGGGTCCAGTTTTGTGAATTTTTTAAGTTTTAATTATTTTTCTCTTCTTTTATTTTTAATAGTCGACACAAAAACAATAATGTAATTATCTTTCCGGTGTTAGACGTACAAAACTATGCGCCACTATATATTTTTTATATATGCCGGCGAAATATATCCAACGGAAATTCAAAACTTTACAATAAATTTTATGAATAAAAAACAATATTACTTTATACACGCAGAGAAAAAACATGATTGAGACATGATTGTGTCAAAAAAACTATGGTTATAGCAATAATAGTATGATTGTTATTATCATTCCTGATTGTCGTAATCATTCCTACTTTTTTAAAATGATTGTGTCTTTCGTTAAATGATTTTTGCAATCATATTTTGATCAAATTGTATGATTAGATTATGTAATGATTGTGATAAAAATGTAATTCGAGTACGCATGATTGCCAGAATTATGTTCATTATTGTGTCAATCATATTAGCATTGAAGCATGATTGATATAATAATAGTATGATTGCTGTTTGGTAGCTGTTGACAGTTTGGCAGATTCAGTATTAAATTAGATTTCGCTCGGTAGTACTCGGTATCATAAGCAGTTTATTTCAGTATTCACATCATATGATGTGATATCATAGACCTCTTCACTGCAGTTTTGTTTCTGTTTTGTTTTGACAGTACTTGGTGCTTTGTTGATGTGAGCATAGAGTTGATGACAGTAAATGTTTTGAAACAAAGTGAATGTCTTGAAGCACATGTGCAGATGTTTAGTATTCATAGAGCTACCTTATAGTAATTAACAGAGTACGAAATAGTTTTTGTATATGCTAATAATTGCACATTACATGTCATGCATTTTGGTATGTCTTTCGCCATGTTGAACAACATTTTTAGTTTTATTTTAAATTTGATTATACATTTACAGTATAAGTTTTTTTTTTTTTGTTATATTTTATATATTAAACATTACTTGTAAATAAGTAGTAAAAAATATTAAACATTGATTCGGATGTTGACTTTTTCAAAAAAAAAAAAATAATAATACATCAAAATAAAATATTTCTAGTTTCACAGTTTTCGGTTTTCAGTAATTATGTCCGAACATCATATTAGCTTTTGTCAAAAAATAAGCTTAATTACATGGAAAAATTGGAATGTTGTATGGACACATCGCAGGACATCCATCTTATCATTAACTATGCCAACAATTTTTGTAATTATTCTCATTATTATGAGAGTTTTTCTACGAATAGTGCCGGTTGGTATTAATGTCTATAAACCCATAGTGTTCAGTGAGGAATGGCGGTACGAATACGTCTTAATTATGTATCAAGTGGTGATATAGCTCACAATTACTTATTTCAGAAATCTATTGACCTACATCGAAGAAAATGCTCGTATATATAGAAACTATACGAAGGATGGGTAAGTGCTGTTGGACAAGTGTCACAAAACAAGAATTAATTATGTTGAATTATATTGCAGACAACTGGTGCATATATTATTTGCGCCTAAAATAGCGATAGCATATGCACCAAATACAGACAATGCTTATAAGAAGATTATGGAAAGGGCTTCGGTAGAACTTGATTATATTGAAGTGGTGGGATATAGTGGCATGGAACCGTTACGCAGGGCAATGGTGAAGGAGGGTTATCTCGCTGGTGTAAAATTTCATACTCGTGAAAAAACCAAACTCGAGCAAAACTTGGAATATCCGGCATATCTGAATTACTCCTTGATATTCCCAAGCGAGCTGCGTTACTATGATAACATGTTCACCAGCTCTTCCTGGAGGACAAACTCATTGCACAATATACTGGACAAATATGATAATCGCAATGAAGGCGATCATACTGGAGGTTATGTTGGTTACGTACGTGAAGGATTCATTTCCATACAAAACGCTATCTCAATGGCCTATATTGAACTGGTGGGCAACATGAAGCATATTCCGAGAATAATGATGTCTCGTTTTCCATACAAGGACCATAATTTTGATCCGTTCGCAGCCAGCATAGACAGCTGCTTGTCACAAATTATATTAATTGGTTTTCTTTATCCATGTACACAATTAACTCGAGTAAGTGCTTTGGAAATATGTTCGCGATTATAAATCTTTCTTTTTGTTGCAGTATATAATGCTAGAGAAGGAAAAGAATTTAAAAGCTGTCATGATGGCACTGGGCATTAGCGAATTAATACTATTAATTACGTGGTACATAAAAGGCGTAATAATGCTTATTCTTGCCTCCGTGTTGCTCTTAATTGCACTTAAAGTAAGATATGACTTTGATTGACATTTCGGCATTTGAGAATTAGTTTGCTTCATACACCATTGATTCGGTTTCCAGAAAAACGCAAAGACGGAAGACCAATATTAATATCGCTTTAGCGAAAAAATTTGAATTATTTCACTTGCGTTACTAATTTTCGACAATTCATGTTAGTTTATTGGTAAAAATGGCGAATATCTCTGATTTTATTTGATATATCAAAAAAACGAATAACGGAATTAGAAAGAGAATATATATTACATATAAGTCATATGGATTCAATTCAGAACTCCATTCACCCAAAAATAGCGTATTGAGCAAACTAATTCTCAGTTGAAGATTGGTGTACTACTCATGTATTAATAATTTCAGATACACTGGGCCGATGGTTACAGTATTTGCAACAGAAGTTCATGGATATTAATTCTAATCTTTCTCGCCAGTTATAACTTTGCTAGTGTTGGATTTTGCTATATGGTTTCGTCAATGTTTTCGCGCACGTTTAACTCAATTATATATATTGGAATTTTGTGGATAGTCACCTATATGCCACATATTTTTATGGTATACGATGAAGAAACTAGCGGGATTTCATTCTTTTTTTTGAGTGTATTCTCCAATTGCCTAATGGCGCACGGTATCGGAGATATCATGCAGTATGAAAAGCACGGGTACGGCCTACGTTGGGAAAACATGTTCGCAAAACAAATCCATTATGATTGCTTTAGCATTGGTACCATGACGTTGTTGCTACTAGCGCAATGTGTCGTGTATACGCTTATTGGACTATATATGGGACGTTTGACAAAGCTTTGTCATATTGTAAGAACATTTATTATAAACATATCGCATAATGTGCGCGTTAAAAGACGTAAAACTCCGGCAAAATCTCCCTCTCACAGAGCGACAAAGCGGCAAGCGCAAGTCTTCGAAATAGAGCATGAGTACAAACGAGTTGGGTTTCAAGTAGACGGTCTGAGTAAAACCTATAAAAATGTTGTTGTGGTCAACGATGTAAACATGTCGTGCTTTAAAGGGGAAATCACAGTGCTTATGGGTCACAATGGATCCGGAAAGACTACAATAATTAAAATGTTAAATGGTATGGTTCAACCCACCCGTGGCTCGATTCTGATTGATGGAGTCGATGTGAAGGCAATGCCTGAATCTGCGAGATTTTACATGTCCTTTTGTCTGCAAACGAACACACTCTTCCCTGATTTAACTGTTGAAAATCAAATCAAATTTTTCAGTCGTATCAAAGGACTAACAGATGAGGAACTGGATATAGATGTTATGAAATATTTAAAGGCTATGCAACTGCAGGATAAAGCGAATGTAGTTACAAGTGATCTGACAGATGGACTTAAACGTCATTTGAATGTGTGTTGTACTCTCTGTGGAGACAGCAAGTATGTTTTGCTCGACGAGCCCAGTACTGGCATGGATTTGAATGCCCGGAAGCTGTTGTGGGATCTCTTGATCAGTGAAAAAGACAACCGTAGCATGTTGATCACTTCTCATTCGACCTTTGAAGCGGAAGTGCTCGGCGATCGCATTGGCATTATGTCCGGTGGCGAACTCAAGTGTTATGGTAGCACCTACTTCTTGAACAGCATATACGGTAAAGGTTATAGATTGGTAAGTCAAATATCCTACTAGCAATAGTTATGAATTCGATTAAGTTTAATATTCCATAGATTTGTACTAAAGCCGAACATTGCCAATCGGAATATGTTACAGAAGTGGTCAGAAAATATATACCAGATATTGAACCTGAATTCGATATTGGTCCAGAACTATCCTACCGAATTACAGAGAGGCATACAACACCTATAACTCAATTATTGGCCGAATTAGAGAGTAAATACTTTCAACTAAAAATTACCAGATGCGGCATCACCGATCCCACCATTGATGACCTTATTCTGAATATCGGTAGCGAAAGTAGCAACACAGATAGTTTGGATGCAGTGAACGAACCAATCAATCAAAACAATGAATTTAGGAATTTCAGTTTTCTACAAAACCACAAACCGTACGAGGGTTTTCAATTAGTTTTATGCCACTGGCAGGCCATGATCTTAAAGCGGCTACAGTTTTTAGCATTCTACAAATCTATAGCCATATTTCAAATCGGAATACCGGCATTGATCACATGGATTATATTATTTGTTACAAGCATGCAACACGAACGTGAGCCACTCAGAAGGATGACCTATCATCTTACGCAATATTCTCAAACCGCAACTGTTGTTCATATTCAAAATTATTCGATCGACGGTGAAGATAATGAACTTCTCAAACGATATCATGATAACATCGTTTTGTACGGATTAGTGCATACAGTACAAACTACTGGAGATAATCTTTTCAGGGAGTACATTCTAAGGAAACAAATGGAAGATCCGAAATTTAAGGATCGATATTTAGTGGGAGCTACATTGGGTACAAATGAAATTATTGCGTGGTTTAATAATTATCCTCTACACACGGCACCGTTAAGCCTGAATATGGTGCATAATGCGCTATTGGAGTATGTAGAACCATTCGAGTATATTATGAATTAATTGTATATTGCATTTTATAGCGTTGCCTATAAATCCAATCAAGATACGAGGATAATTGTATCCCTGGATCCGCTGCCGTACTACTTTGATATCAATTCGCCGAAAGTTCGTGCACGCATGATGGTAGGACACTTTTTGGCTACAAATCTAACATTCTATATTACGTTTATATATTCGATTTGCGTCATGTATTTGGTCAATGAGCGCCAGTCTGGGTTCAAACTACTACAATACATATGCGGCGTACGTCCGTTTACATTTCTGGCATCATCCCTATTGTATGATTTCATAAAGGTCCTAATGATCTCAATTTTTATAGGCAGTACGATTATGTACTTCCAAACGTTAACTTACACGTACTTCAAAATGATAGGTAATTAGTTTTCTGACATATGTTTTAAGGGGTTGTACGCAGTTAGAAGATCCTAATAAGTAGTTTTCAGATTTTTCCGGGAAAGACAATTTAAATTATTAATATAAAATATCTATATAGTGACAACTTTAAACTATAATCTGATATTTATTAATTGCTGCTATAGCCGATCTCAGTGAGCCCCTCTAAAAAAGAAGAACTCTTGCGGTGAGCCACTGGACAGATTCATCTGCAATAGAAATATTTCGGTAACTCAGGTATTACCTAGTTTTTAATCAGAGAAATAAGCAAAATATTAATGGCGGCTTCACAAAACAAAACTTCGATTTTCGATAAAAATATTAGTGTTGAATTGTGTAAAAAATTTAAAAATTTGTTGTGACTTGAAATTTTCTATTATGAATTTACTGGAATACTCTAAAATGAAATAACAAATAATCGATTTTTTGAAAATCCTGACTGCGTAATACCCCTTCAACTTACTTATCAAGCCGGGTTTACTTCTTATTGATGCCTATTCATTATAGCATATTTCTCCTTGGTACTGATCGTATTCGGATTGTGCCTATTGACATTGAATTATGTGTTGTCAATGCTATTTACTGATCCTTTAATAGGATTTTCTGCTATCTCAGTATTTAACATATATGGTGGTAAGTTAAAAAGGCTTATTCTGTATATATTTTGTTTTTAATACTCGATTTCTAACTAGGAGTGTTATTTTCTACCTGTTTGGAGTTTGATCAGAACAAACGCACGCATATGCGTCAATTCAGCCCTTCGGTTGAATGGGTTTTTGGTATATTTCCACAGTTTTCGCTATGTACAGCACTGCTCAAAGTCTATACAATAGCCCAATTACGTGAATTTTGTAGTGATACGAATGTAAATATGATATCAGTAAATATAGATAAATGTAAATCGTTTCCTAATTGCTGCGGTGAGTATAAAACAATCGTATAGAATAGCATGATATGTGTGAGCTTTTCTTCTGAAAGATCTGACCGATGAGTGGACATGGGAAGATATGGGCATTCTGACACAACTTATGTCTATGCTCATTATAACTATAACTTCAAAAATACTAGCTTTATTTTTGGAACATTGTAGAGAATATCGACATCGAAATATACCAAAAGATGACGCGTAAGAGAAATCTACCACATGCAAGCTAATAGTCCGATTATATTGAATTAACAATTTGCAGATCATCTTCGTATAAGAACTATATCCGGCGACATAATGAGGAAGTTGACAAGGATATTGTGATGGAGGAACTACGTGTTAACTCTCTGCGACGCGGTGAATATTACAAGAATTCGCTAATAATGAAAGGCGTTGGAAAGAATGTTGGTGAAAATGTTATCGTAAATCGCCTATTCCTGATAGCTCAAAAGTAAGATAAAGCTTTTTTTAGACTATCTTAACTGCTCCATTCTTAATCACACTACTTAACGGCTGCGTCTTTTCCACGAGAACTAAAAAAAAAATATTTTGATAGAAATTTGGTTTAATGAACCAAATATATTCAGTGCAGAACATCAATATGCAGAACATATGTATTGTATTTTATATTTTGGTTCAGTAATATGAGGAAACGTATTCTTCACATACAGTTCATCATATTGAAGAACACTTTTTCGATAGTTACCAAGCGTTTTTTTATATTTATGATAGCATTCATAACATTGATGGCGTTAGTCGTTAATATTATGAATGGTTCTTCAATTCAATGAATCATGTTTTGATGAACGGAATTCATCAATATGATGTACATTTTTTTTCTGTGAATAATCCGATATGTTTTAAAGATATTTGAATTTAAACACGAACCATTTCTAAAGGATGTCTCTAGGTAAAATCGTTTTGAGTAGCGTTATCAATATTTTCGAGGATCTTATTGTTTAATAACGCAATTTCCTATAACTTAGATGTGAATGTCTGGGACTCATTGGCGTTAATGGCTCGGGAAAATCCGCACTATTGAAACTATTAACAGGCGATGAGCTATTATCCTTCGGTCGCGTGTATGTCGATGGAATCAGTTTAACGAAGCATCTATTTCGCATGTACCCACACATAGGATATTGTCCACGCGACGACAGCGTTCTTAATGAATTCACCTACTCTGAAATACTGAGAATGATGTGCCTATTACGAGGCATACCACGTCAGCACATAAAGACTATATGCGTGGATCTTGCAAATGTCATGGGCATTACCAGGTATTCGAACATGCATATCGGTATAACCAGTCCTGGTAGTCGGCGTCGTCTAGGCACTGCGATCGCCATGATAGGGAGCCCCTCGATTGTCTACTTTGATGAGTACTCATCTGGTATTGATCCGGCATTACGACGCCACATGAGTAATATCGTCTACAAAATGTGTCAGTCTGGAAAAACGGTGATATTCACTGCCACAATGATCACTGAAGTCGAACGAATATGTTCACGAATCGGCATCATTACGGATGGTAGCATACAGTACATGGGCACTACGCAAAACCTGAACGATAAATATCTAAAAGGTTTTCTCCTGAGGGTAAAGGTGAAATTCGCAACGAGACACAGCATATTCTTGACAGCGTCACAGTCTTATAGCAATTATTTCGTTTCAAATCCCTTTATGAAAGTGCAGTCATTTCTGGAGAAACATTTTCCGCATGTCGTAATGAAGTAAGTGGCAGACTAATTCGCATTATATATATCGTTTTAGTTTTTTTCTTTTAATTTCACAGAGACCATATTGGAAAATACATGGTATTTCTTATACCAGCGGAAGATGCTACACTCTCGGGGATCTTTAAAAAAGTTCAAAGAAACGCATTTTTCTTAAATATTGAAAATTTTTCAGTTACATGTGACACGCTTCAATTAATTTTTAGCGAACTTGCAGATAGGGGCACCAATAGAAATTCAAATAGCTCTATTTAATGTTTTAAAACTAAAAAAATTTTAATATAAACAAATTCTAAAAAACAATTTTTTCGAAATTATACATATATAACATATATATTTATTTATATAATACTAGTTTATTTGTTGCATATTGTGTCATATTTATACAATGTCTATAATGTGTATTAATGAGTCTATTAAATAGATTTTGTATCATCATATATAGTAACACTGTACAACATAATTGTTTTTTGCGCAAATGCATAAATTGATATGTTCAACCAGACCGATATAAATTGAAACGTATTGGATATGGTTTTCAAAAATCAAAATAACTTTAGCTATTAGCATCATGTGAAGCCACGTCGTTGGCTCAGTGGTCAGTGTGCTGGACAGAGAACCGTAAGGTTGCGGGTTCGAACACAAAAATAAATCGAAAAAAAAGTGTTGCAAATTTTTTTTTTTTTTAAATAAAAAAAAATCGGAAAAAAATGTTCCGAAAAAAAAACGGCCAAAAAATGTCCGAAAAAAAATACAGTCGTATATTTTACAATTTAACATTCGTAAAACAAAAAGAGAATGAAAAACACAAGAAGAAAACAAGCAGAAAACAAGACAGAACAGATCAAATGTTCTTTTCAGCGTCGGCATTTGCGTAAATGGAATGAATTTAATTCAATTAAATTTTGTCCAATTTAGCCTGTGTAATACAAATGTTTGCAATTATTAAAAATTTGCATTAATAAAAAATTGACTAATTTGTATGTGTGCCAAAGTCGGACGACCATGAAACATCGAAACATTTCCATTTATTACAAGAGGACAATTATATGTAGGAATATGAGAGAAAGAGAGAGAAAGACAGAGTATGTGAGTTCATTCTCAGATGTTCGAATTAATTCGTGAATTATTTTCACAAATGATTTTCGTGAAATATTCGAATTTAAGCATTAAAATATTTCGTATTTTTATGGAAGTTTATTCGTACGAATGTTTTCGTAGATAATTTTCACGAATATTTTCGTGAAATAGACAAAGTTTTTGGTGTATTGTATGCATGTTTTATTTTGAGTGTATGAAGTCCGGAGGGTACCATAGGTTATATATGGTTATATGGGGATTGGACAAAAGGCCGTGGCATCTCCCATACAACCTGAATTTTGAAAACTATATAACTCGGCACTTACACCAGCCAACTACGAAAATGAAACAAAAATACTCAAATCTATATATCGTCGGTGATACTGCAAAACCGCCTAACTGTATGTGAAAATTACGTCTAATTTTGTGTTATAATGGGGTAGCCGCGGTAGCTCAGTGGTTAGTGCGATGGACTGCGAGCCGAAAGGTCCCTGGTTCAAGCCTGGACTGGGGCTAACAACATCTTTTCATAGAAACATTTTTCTATACCGCGCTACCTCTCGTCAGTAAATGGCAAACCTACGAGAGTAAAACCATTGCCTATGAAAAAGCTCTCATCCGCCGTTCGGATTCGGCAATAAACTGTAGGTCCCACCACTTTGAGTACAAATATAGCACGCACAGCTCAAGAGAGAGCACGCAAGGTGAGAGAGTTCGGTCTAAGTTCTTATAGAGCTGTAGTCCCAAACTATTATTATTATTATACTATGGAGTCCGAACGGTATCATAAGATTTAGATGGGCTAAATTGGACAGATGGGCTTTCAAAACAACATAACTCAGCACATCCACATTCTAAAAAGATGAAACAAAAAACTCAAATAAAAAAAATATACAAAAGCAAAAATCAAACACAAAAACAAAAGCAATAACACAAAAACAAAACAAAAAGATGGAAATACAAAAACAAATGCAAATACAAATAACAAAAGCATAACCCCAAAAACAAAAGCAAGAACACAACATCAAAATCAAAAACACAAAAGCAAAAATAAAAACAAAAAGAACACAAAACAAAAAAAAACAAAAGCATGAATACAAAAGAAAAACACAAATGCAAAACCACAAAAGCAAAAGGAAAACACGAAAATACAAAAACAAAAGCAAAAACAAAAACACAAAAGCAAAAACACAAAAACAAAAACAAAAGCAAAAATACAAAACCAAAAGCAATCACGTTTGTTCCGCTTCTCCGTCTAAACGGCTGATCCGATTTTCTTGAAATTTTTACCACAGGTATGGTCTGGAAGGAATGATAGGCTATATATGGGCTGGATTGGACAAAGAGGCGTGGCACCTCCCATACAACCTAAACTTTCAATACGATATAACTCGGCACTTTCACCAGCTACGAACATGAAACAAAAAACTCTAATACAAAAAAAAATGTTAAAAACAAAAAAGCAAAAGCACAAAACAAAACAAAAGCAAAAATACAAAAACAAAACCAACCATATAAAACCACAATCCAAACTAAATGAAAAACAAAAAAAAGGAAAGAAAACAAACTCACCACACTAAAACTAACCAAACTAAAACTCACCACACTAAAATTCACCCTTAAATTCACCACACTAAAACCCACCACACTACAATTCACCACACTAAAACTCACCACACTAAAATTCACCACACTAAAATTCACCACACTAAAACTCACCACACTAAAATTCACCACACTAAAACTCACCACACTTACACTCACCACACTTACACTTACCACACTTACACTCAACACCAAAACTCACGACACTTAAACTCTCCACACTAAAACTCACCACACAAAAACTCACTACACTAAAACTCACCACACTTAAACTCACCACACTAAAACTAACCACACAAAAATTCAACACACTAAAATTCACCACACTAAAACCCACCATACTAAAACTTCACCACACTAAAACTCACCACACCAAAATTTACCACACTAAAACTCACTACACTCAAATTTCGCCACACTAAAACTCACCGCACTAAAATTCATCACACTAAAACTCACCACACTTAAACTCACCACACCAAACTCACAACACTAAAACTCACCACACTAGAACCCACCACACTATAATTAACCACACTAAAATTCACTACACTAAAACTCACTACAATAAAATTCATCAGATTAAAATTCATCACACTAAAACTCACCTCCATAAAATTCACCACACTAAAACTCGCCACACTAAAACACGCCACACTAAAACACGCCACATTAAAATTCACCACACTAAATCCCACCACACTATAATTCACCACACTAAAACTCACCACACTAAAAATCACCACACTTTAACTCACCACACTAAAATTCACCACACTAAAACTCACCAAACTAAAACTCACCACACCAAAACTAACCACACTAAAACTCACCACACTAAAACTCACCACTTTAAAATTCAACACACTAAAATTAACCACACTTAAACTCACCACACTAAATTTCACCACATTAAAACTTACCACACTAAAACTTACCACACTAAAACTCACAACACTCAAATGTCGCCACACTAAAACTCACCGCACTAAAATTCACCACACTAAAACTCACCACACTTAAACTCACCACACCAAAACTCACCACACTAAAACTCACCACACTAAAACTCACCACACAAAAATTCAACACACTAAAATTCACCACACTTAAACTCACCACACTAAAATTTCACCACACTAAAACTCACACCCTAAAACTCACTACCCTAAAATGTCACCACATTAAAATTCACCACACTAAAAATCACCACATAAAAACTCACTACACTCAAATTTCGCCACAATAAAACTCACCACACTAAAACTCACCGCACTTAAATTCACCACACTAAAACCCACCACACTAGAATTAACCAGACTAAAATTCACTACACTAAAACTCACCACAATAAAATTCATCACATTAAAATTCATCACACTAAAACTCACCACACTAAAACTCGCCACACTAAAACACGTCACACTAAAACACGCCACTTTAAAATTCACCACACTAAAACCCACCACACTATAATTCACCACACTAAAAATCACCACACTTAAACTCACCACACTAAAATTCACCACACTAAAACTCACCACACTAAAACTCACCACACCAAAACTAACCACACTAAAACTCACCACAATTAAATTCACCACTCCAAAATTCCCCACACCTAAACTCACTACACCGAAACTCACCACATTAAAACCCACCACACTAAAACTACTACTGAATTCCACGGGAAAGAATTCTACCGGGAACAATTCTACCGGGATGAATTCTACTTGGAGAATTCTACGGGAAAGCGTTCTATGTGGATTTTACGGAGAAAATTTCTACTGGGAATAATTCTGCGGAGAAGCGCAGTCTGAGAAAGAATTGTCTTTGAGAAAAGTTGTTTTGGCGGAGAATTATTATTTGGTTACCACATTTATAAAACCATTAAAAAAAACTTCAACAGCTAGGCACGGGCCCCTCATATAAATAATAAAATGTTTTTTATATTAATAAAATCGCTACATATCTTTGAATTCAGAAAATCTTCGCACGAGTCGTGCACGGGTCCAGCTAGTATAACATAAATGCAAAAAATATATGTGGACAAAATAAAAAAAATCGGCTTTAAGAATAGTTGTAAAGTAGATTGGCCGAACATGCCTATTTTCAATACCAAACAGTCTAGGTAAGGGAGTAGGTAATCTGAGTTTTATTGACGGACATTTGTTAAATCGACTCAGGAACTCAAAACCGTGGAACATAAAAAAAAACTTAAAACCGTAACGGTGTAGAGAACCGAAATCGTTTTGATTGTCAATATTTGATTAACATACTTTTTTTTAACATAAACCTACTCCAAAAATATATTTCTTAGTTTTTTTTTTGTGATACAGTGCTATTTGTTTGTATTCGTAACTAGCATAATTAGCTGACAATAATAATGATAAGCTGATAATCAGTCGAATTTAGATAGCCAAATTAACGGTAGCACGGTTTATCCAGATAGCCAACAAAACATTTAATAACGGGCTACCAATGAACACAGACATAAACATATTCTGAAAAGCCAAAAACCCAAACATAATGGGTGAACAGGACATATTGGATACGCCACAGATATCACTTAACGATGTTAAGTTATATGTTGAGCAAAATACTTCTATGGAGCAAAATAGTTCTATCGATCTGCAAGCGAGCAATGCAAAAACGGATGTACTTGACGAAATAACTCTGCATTCAAAGATGTCTCCTAAAATCTGTGAAAACAAAGATATGTCTAACAATGCGCTCGTAAAGTATTCGCGCAAAGGAAAGTAAGTATAAAATAAGTAATTAATAATATATGCTAGTTCTGCCCATTTTACATGCAACCAACCGGTAACTTTAAAACATCATTATACTAGGGAGGTGTGAATTAACCCACATATAGATCTATAGATCTAACAATTAGCTGTGCTTCAATTGAAGAATATTCAACGTAATCCGATTCTACAATTGAAGCAAGGTTCTTGGATAGATCTGAAGATCTATGAGTTGCATATAAAATTGACAGAACTAAAACCGATTAATATAATTTCCCCGTAGGGTCATTATAGATAAATATTTCTTTTTCCAAAGAATCTTACGCGCCACAATTGTTGTATTGGCCACCATCGGCACTGCTTATGTGTGTATGCTTTCGTCGAATCGTTACTTTCACTCCTGGGTACAAACGGTTATCGAACGCACCGATGTACATGTCTCAGAAATACCATTTCCTGCCGTCACTATATGCCCCATGAAAAGTATCAATTTGAATCGCAGCCAAAAGGCTAAAGAACAATTTCTTGGTTACAATACCACTCGGGAAATTGATATTCAGTTCCAGACCATATTGCAAACACTTGATCGTCTGTTCATGCTGGACACCGTCAGACATACGCCCGACGAAGAAGACAGCTTGACAAAAGAATTGGAAAAAATTCAAGTGTTGCTGAAGCATCAGGTGTTTGAATTTAATTTTGGCGCCATCATTGGTTTTATGTCCTTCAGATGTGAGGAACTATTGGAGGAGTGTACGTGGCGTCGTCAGAAGATACCATGTTGTAATATATTTCGTAAAATACATACATATCGTGGAGTTTGTTACTCATTCAACTCGATACTGGTGGAGGATCCATACTCAACATGGCCCTGGCGCAACTCCGATGCGGGCATTAATACGGGGCTTCGAGTTGTGCTTAAGAAAACAATACATGGCGAGATTTTACCCAAAATTGTGGTATTTTCTTAATGTTCTGATCACAATATTATTATTATTTGAATTATTCTTTGTTTTACTCAAAGACGATGATACATGAGCCAACTGAGGCATTTTCAACGGATATATTTTTCTTGGATGTGGCGCGCGTTTTTATCGCAGTGAATCCTTTGCGTTTTACCGCCGATCAGGATATACGTACGCTCCGTCCCGAATTGCGGCGTTGTTATTTTATGGTAGGTACTACAATAAATACATGTACAATAAATACATGATGAATATAGCTCATATTACGTTTTCTGCAACAGCATGAAGTAAAACTACTGGGAAAGACGAAAAGTGATTGCATACGAAACTGTCGCCTGTCATACATCGAACGAAACTGCAATTGTTCTTATTTTTTGCCACAAGCAGTCTCCAAAAATGGTTTGATTTAAAACAATCAGAGATAGTTTTTCAGTCATACTATATTCAAATTAAACTAAGTTTAAACTAGAAGAAATTTTCACCATAGTCAACATATCACAAATATGAATAAATGTCAAATTTATTAATTGTCTATGTGTTGAAACTTGCACTGACTTCTTTGGCCTTAGGACCAGTTCTTTAGTCACTTTTTAAATTCAACGTAGTTTAAACTAAATGTATTTCCGTCCATAGTAATCATATCACATATATTAAAAATGTCATATTAACTGACTACCAATTGTCTTTCTGTTTGTAAAATTTTACGAGATTCTGCTGATTTGATTAGGAACTATAGACGGTTTAAAAATATTGATAAGTTTAAACCAAGTTTAATTTTGTACTTAAAAACTGAACCTCTGTCACATTTTAAAATTAAACTTAGTTTAAACACAGAAATATTTTGAATGGTTCTTCAATACAATGAATCATGGTTTGAAGAACGGAATTCATCAATATGAATTCCGTTCATCAAACCATGATTCATTGTATTGAAGAACCATTCATAATATTAATGACTAACGCCATCAATGTTGTGAATGTAATCATAAATATGATGAACGCTCGGTAACTGTCGAAAAAGTGTTCTTCAATATGATGAACTGTATGTGAAGAATACGTTTCATCATATTAATGAACAAGAACAAAAAATACAACATATTTTACTTCATATTGAAGAATTCTATTCATCAAACCAAATTTCAATCAAAATATATATTTTTCGTTAATTATTTGTCGTACTTTTCAGTTCTCAAGTAGTTCATGTATGTGATTTTTTGTATATTGCTCGACATGCATAAATTAGTAAAATGTTTTATAATATATTTATTTATAATTACAACTTTTTATTCATAAAAAGTTATATTTATAAAAAATATATTTAAAAAAAAAAATTTTTGAAAAAAATTTCGAATATTTTTTTTCTGGATTTTTTTTTTGTAATTTTTAAATAAAATTATTACTAACATTTTTTAGAATTACTTTCTGAATTTTTTTTTTTTAAATTCGTAAATAAATATTATATTCATAAATATTATGAACAAATTCATCATATTTCGTTCTTCACTATGATTCTCGATAGTACGAACAATTTCATATATATCATATATTCATTTCATGTATTCATCAATATGTCATTTAATGAACGTTGGTATCAATAGCATGAATCTTGTAGTTGATGAAATAATTCATAATATTTATGAATAAATTCATCATATTGATGTTTTTCTTTCTGTGTGCTAAATGCAAGTTCTACTATAGTCTAAATAACACAAATATTTAAAATCTCATATTAACTGATTACCGATAGTATTAATGTCGTTAAAATATAACGACATTCGGTCGTTTAGTTTATAAACTATAGACGTTTAAAAATTTGAATTGTTTAAATGGAGTTTAAGAAGTAATAACTAAAAACGATTTTATTTATTGAACAGCAAATTTGCCAATTTGTGGTGTACCTCATCTTAAATGTATCTACGAACATAGAAGTAGGTTTTATCTAAGTAAATTAAATTACATATCATATATATACAAAAAATTTAATTTTTAAGCTGCTCTTCTCACCACTGGCAACATAATACATACGGCGTTTGACGACAGCGTTTTAGATTGTGAATGTTATCCGAATTGTAATTATGTGCAGTACAGTACCTCGGTGTATTCGGATAGTGTGGATCTGCAGAAGTAACTCATTTAGTATTTTTAGTTTTCATTATATTTGTCTTTTCTCTTTTTAGCGATAATCTACATATTGCCTTACAAGTGCATTATCAGCAAGAGACTCTGTTTTCCTATCGTTCGATATTACGTTTTACGCTATTAGATTTGATTGGTAATTCGATAAATTTGATTAATATATATTATTTACATTTCCAATTCAAGCTCCATACTCTACAAGCTACTATGTGGACATTAGACTAGCAATGACTGTGAATGAAAAAAAAATCATGAAGTTTGATTTTGAAGGTCACCCCCAATTGAATGAGCTCTATTGAATGAGAAAATCGATGTGAAGAATCTTCAGCGAAATCCGAATATGGGAAATGGACCCGCCGGGACCTCAAAGTAGGTATTTTCGTACCTAAATCAACAATTTCAAAATTGAATTGAAATTATGTCTCTCAAACGCAATAAACTAAAAATGTGGGTATGTCATCTTTTGGAAAATTTTATTAGCTTTTCAAGAAACTATAAATGAGGATGTCAAAAACATATTCAAAATAAATTTTAGATGGGAATCGAACTTTTGAGCTTAAAGTTTTTAGTTTAATGCGTTTGAGAGACATAATTTCAATACAATTTTGAAATTATCGATTTAGGTACGAAAACGTCTACTTTGAGGTCCCTTTCCCATATTCGGATTTCGCTGAAAATTCTCCACAGCGATTTTCTCATTCAAAGAACATTTCAATGGGGTGACCTTCTCTTGATTCGAAATCATGATTTTCCATTGTCAGTCTAGTGGACATTGAATATTTTTCATTATAATAACTTATGCCCGATTTACTTTGTATCTTCTGTGAGTCTCACTGAATCTTCTAGGGTTGCATTTTTTTAAATTTTCATATAAAAATAGTATTTTTTTTGAAAAAATGTATACTATTTTTGTATACTATTAAATCAATAATTGTCCTATTGACCAATTTTAATGGGATTTGGGGAAATTTTTTTCTGAGTGTACTCAACAAAATGAGAAAAATGTTTGCAATACATCAATTCTATATAACGTGTGGTTGCTGATTTTGATTGCATACTCAGTTTTTTTCTATCACGTAAGGTTTTTTTAGAAAATGGATCTCAATATTTTAGGCCTTTTTCACTTTTTAGAATTAAGAAAATGCAGTACCTTACACAATAAGTTTTCCAAAGACTTTAATAAAAATAAATCGACAAATACTCTTATTCTCTTATTATATTATATTTGAATCTAAACACGAAAATTATTGATTTTCAGACTATTTTTGTACGATTTTTATTGCATTTTGTGTCTAATGATAAATAAGAAATGAATTTATTGTTATATAGTACATAGTTCAAGCTAACGATGAAGACAACTAACTTTTTTTTATCGGTTCTCATTTTTTAAATTTTAAATGCAAATTACTGAAAAATAGCCGTTTTTACCTGAATTTTTCTCAAAAACACTACGTAATAGAAAAACGAGTTGGAAAAGTTAGGTCACATGGGTAAGTTCGGTCACATGAGACGGTTTTTTATAGTCGGTCGGGCCCGACTATGGAATACCCTACACCATTAGTGGGGATATTAACCCTCAGAATATTATTCATATATCAGAAATTTACGTCTTATATCCCCATAATTTAAAAAATTTATATAAAGTATAAAAAACTAAAAAAAAAAAATTGAAAAATATAATTGGGCGGACCACGCCTATATTTAAAATTTTGAAAGGCTAATATTTCATACATTTGATTTTAATAATTTACGGATCAATTTTCCACTATGAAAACCCGGGAAATAATGAAAAAAAAAGTGGGCGGATCACGCCCATTTTTGGACCACATATTTTTAGGTGAATTATAACAGTACGTTTTAAATTTTATAACTATACCTTGAATACTTTTCGAGTTATTAGTTCCGAAAGATTTATATAAAAGTGACTTGTATGGGAGGTGGGCGTGTCCGTTGACCGATTTGGCTCATTTTCAAACTCAGTTCCTACTTTTGGCTAAAATATATTGAGACGAAATTTCATCGCATTCTGATCAGTATTTCTCAAGTTATTCTGTATTCGGACAGCAAGACAGCAAGACAGCAAGACAGCAAGACAGCAAGACGGACAGACGGACATGGCTAAACGGACTCGGGTAGTGATGCTGATCAAGAATATATATACTTTTCCATACCGGAAACGCCTCCTAAGGGGCGTTACAATATATGCACACAGTTAATATACCCTGTACCTCATAGGTGTAGGGTATAAAAAGGACTGAGTATACAATAATATGAAGTAATGATTTTATCAGTTTACGGGCATTAGTATTTATTTTGAAAATTAATTTTATAAATGAGTCCCAAAATTAACTTCTCAGGGAATATTTTAAAATGTGGATTAATTAGAAAAAAGTTATTAATTTTGTAGTTAGTTTGGACTATGCTCCAGATAACCATAGATTATTTTTTGTTTACCTAAAATTATCCTAAATTATAAAAAAAATCTAAAAAAAAAATCAAAATACTCTGAGTTTATATCCAACATATTGGAATATTAGCATTCATTAGTATATTAAAATTAGTCTAGACAATTAAAAGAAAAATTGCGTTTAAGTTTTGTTCTATTTCCACAGAACTATATTTATACCCTACACTAAGAGTGAAAGGGTATATTCAGTTTGGTACGCCGTTTGTAACACCCATAAGGAAACATAGAGCTAGAGCGATGAAACTTTAGATTTAGATTACTTATAAATCTAAGCTGTCTGGCATGATCGGTTCATTGTGACCTGAGAACCGACCACTTATATTCAAATACATCATATAAAATTTATATCTACAGATCCATTTTACTGTATAAGTGCTTAGGTCAAATATATATATAATGGAAATTCTTCAGCAATTGAAAGTTTGTAGTTATTTTCAGGATTCGTATACCCTGGTGACCTATATACCACTTTGAGTGGTTATAAGGTAATCACACATATGTTTAGGGTATTTATAGTCGGCTTCGACCGACTATCATTTTGATAATCCTAACTATCATAATAACACCTACTTTAAAATTTCCCATGTGATCTAACCTTCCCAACTGGTTTTTTATTCTAATGTGAGAACGGCTTACAAATACTTTCTTCTCAACATTTTACGTAATAAAAGAAACTGAGTATGCAGTCAAACTCAGCACCAGCGAATTATATAAAATTGATGTATAGGATGTCCATGGCAAAAATCATAAAAAAATAGTTATAAATTTCTTATACAGCCCTATCGTAAACAAATTATTCCGTCAAAATTTTACTATTCGAATATTTTTTGTACTTAATTTTTGTACCTACACAATTTTTCAAACTCAGAAATATATAAATATCTCATATAATACGATTTCTATATTGCAGTTTCCTATGGCGGCATTGCTGGTCTATTTTTAGGATTTTCATTGGTTGGCATCATTGAAACCATACATCAGTTTTTCTTGTACTGCAAAAAGTCAAAAAATATTGCTGAACCTAAGGAGAACAAAACTAGTATATAAAAACTTTATTTTGTAATATTATAAAACCCTATTTTATTCATTATAGTTTATATATCTCCAACAATATATGTATTTTAAACTTACCTTGAAACTGTATTTAGTTATGTTTGTCTTAAGGTAATAATGAAAAAATAGCACAAATAAATGTAATATTTCACATTAAAAATGTTCGTAAATATCATTAAAATTGGATGAGTGTATACTAAATATGTTGAACAAAATCCCTTAATATTTCTGAAAATAGCAAACCAAATACCACATTTTGACATCAATTAAAGAGAATATAAATATAATGTATATGGTATTTTCAAAATTAATACAAAAACTAACAGGGGCGTTGTAAAAAATAAAACTCACCATTTCAGACATTTTCAAAAATTCCAATAATACATCATTTCAGATATTTTAGGAGTGCTTTAAGTATCTTCAGAAAATAGACTTTTAAAGTTAAATTGTTCATGAACGCTCAGGGAATTGACTCATCAAAATTCCCTCTTATGGAACATAAAAAAAAACAAATAATGTCTCATAATAATACCTTAACTTGGTATGTTTAAAGAGCTCTCACAAATAATAATAATAATAGTTAGGCACTTCAGTCCTATAAGAATTAGGGCCGAGCTCTCTCGCCATTTTGAACTGTACGTGTTATATTTGTACACACAGAAAACTGATTTGTTGCGACAACGAACTAAATTGCTCTACCGAATAATTCGGTTGCGGAAACTTGCTGATTAGGAGGTTGTACCAACCTCCTAGTCAGCACGAATGAGATTGTGCTAACCTTCAGTCAGCAAGCATGAGGTTGTGCCAACCTCCAATTCAGCAAGCATGAGGTTGTTTAAACCTCCAAGTCAGCAAGCATACCGAAACCTCCAATTGAAATTTTATTTTGACAATATTTCTCTTATATAGAAAACTTATTTATGTAAAGTTTTCTATATGTATTTTTGATGCGTAAATATATCACGCATACAATTTCAAAAATATATCTAAAAATTCCTGTTCCCTGAACAATAAAGAAGAATGAAGACAAATTTAATATTTTATTTTATCATAATTAAACAAAATAAAAAACAATTTATAATGCCACATATGTTCACATATTTTTATTATATTTCACTAGCTAAACAGCAATTTATATTGAATTCATTCATTATATTATTAATCTTTATATATTTAATTCGCATTTTCACTTATTTAATGAAATTCCTATTTTTTGCCACTTGTTAAAATTTTTGAAGTTTATTTATATCTGCATGTATCCATAATTTTTGGCAAGAAACTGGCAACCGAACTGCTATAGACATGAGGTTGGCGTTTGACATTTAATTTGTTAATACAATAACGTACTCAATTGCCGTAACAAATCAAAGAATGTCAATTTTGGCAGAATGAAAAATGCAATCATGAGGTTACGACAACCGAACGTGCACTTGCGCGAACTAACATTTCGGTTAGAGTAAAAAATGGTACGTTCATTTTAATGACATGAGGTTACAACAAATGTATTTCGGTTGCAACACTGAAACGGTGGTTCAATTAACCTCATGCCAAAAGAGGATTTGAGGTTTGCCATTTACTGCCGAGAGGTAGCGCGGTATAGAAAATGTTTCTTTGAAAAGATGTTGTTTGCTCCAGTACAGACTTGAACCTGAGACCTTTCGGCGCGCAGTCTAACGCACTAAACTTGAGCTACCGACGCTCACAAAAAGGATGCTTAAAAATATCCTCTTTAGGGCGCTACAGAAGTCTTACTCATATTTAGGAGTGTTTCATGAATTGAATACAATTTTCATAACATCCATGGACTCTGATTTTATTATCTAGGATATTTTTACTCAGACAAACATTTCGACTGCATATGATGTTCAAACCATTTATGCAAATTGTATATATTTTTTATAAGGGAAATGTCCGAGAATACAATGATTGTGGAGTCTAAAAAATATAAATATAAGGCTAATTAAAGTTATGATATATAATGAAAATTTTTGGACTCTTAAAAGCGAGCCCTCTATCCAGTTTTTGGTTAGTATTTTATTTATTATATCATTTATTATTACCTAATATTTCAAAGGTAGTATAAATCTCATAACTGTGAAGGTTTTTGGGCTCATCAAAGTGTGCTCTTAGCCCATGATTTGGATGCATTTAAGTGCTCTTATATGAGCACTTATGAGCACACACCAAAATATTCCACATTTAAGAGTCATAAAACACTTAGAATGTTTGATGGGGAAAAACAGAATTTTTTCAGTGTGAGTTTAACAGAAATAAAGGGTTTTTCGATAAGAGCGCTACAATATTTTTTTCAAGGGTTTTCAAACATTTTATTAAATTTTACTACCGAAATTCGAATTCGTATATCTTTCTATCATAAAATGTCAAACCTTACTGAAGAGCAATGTCAAAAGAGCGGCAAGAAATATGGCGTCGTTTGCTGTCCCTGTCGCTCTACTTTTGAAGCGTCCCTGTTGAAAAACCCTTTACAAATTTTCTGTATTTTCATTTCTTTCTTGGACTTGGATGTTCTTTTCATGGATGTTTGAACTCAGCGAAACATTTCCACTACCCATATTGTTGAATCCATTTATGGCACTATTATATAATTTTTTAATAAGAGTGAACATGGATTAAAAGATGGATCAGACATATAAATGTTTTAGGAGCATTAAAAGGTTTTTAAATATTAGCGTTTGTGGACTTATAAAACCGTGCACATAATCAAGGTTTCGTCAGCCTTTTTGGACTCATTTAAGTGCTCATTTGTGAGTGTAAAACTTAAAATCATAACTCATTTAAGAGTCTTAAAACTCGTTAAAATCTGAATGTTTTAGAAGTATAAAATAAATCAGAAATATAGAGATTTTCAGAACAAAACTATTTATACTGCACGCTAACACGTGTTTTCTAGTTAATTCTTAGAATATTTAATACATGATACGCTGCTACCTCTATTTCGATTATATATGGCATTGCACTGATAATGAGAATTTTTCGAATTTTCAATTTGAATTGATTTTGTTAGGATCTCTAAGATTATTTATGCTGCGAGACGAATGCCAAACATGACCCAAGTGCAGGTCTTTTTATTATTTATCTTTTGTAATTTCCCAAAGTTATCTTATTGCTACCTGAACCTTTCTGAGAGTGGAAAGTTTTTGTTGTGTATTTTATACAACAACAAAAAACACTTGAAATATAAGTAAAAGACACAAAACCCATGTGCGCAACAGAACATTAATCACTTATTTCGATGAATACTACTTATCTATACAAGAACGAACTACACAAGGACAAATAAATTGGTAAGGGTAGAATACAAAAGATTAAAGAGATAACCCAAGAGGCAGGCAGGTAGATGCAATGAAAACCAGCAGGTAGAGCAGATTATGCCCTTCTACAACCATCAATTGGATATAAATACTCTGTGTTCTACAGACAAATCACACAGTCACAGTTCAACTCGCTGATCGTACAGAACATTTTATATTATTCTACAAAACTCAAAATGAAAATCTTTGCCGGTATTTGTATTCTGATTGCATTGGTAAGTTTTTGAATACAACAAATAATAAAAAAAACATTTTAATAATAAAAAAAAATTATTAATTTTCTCATAGACCTCTGCCGAGTACACGGTCAAGACACGTGAAAATCTGCTGCAATTTCGTCAGGAGTGCGTCAGCGAATTGAATGTGCCCGCCGACTATGTCGAACAATTCAAGAAATGGCAATTCCCCAACGATGCGGTCGCCCAGTGCTACCTCAAGTGTGTCTTTGTGAAATTCGGACTGTTCGACACAACCAGCGGCTTCAATGTGGAGCACATTCATCAACAATTGTTGGGCAATACGGCTGTGGCCAATCACGATGATGCTCAGCACGGCAAGATTGAGTCGTGCGTTGACCAGAACGAACAGGGTTCGAATGCCTGCGAATGGGCCTATCGTGGTGCCACCTGTTTTTTCAAGCAGAATTTACCCTTGGTTCAACAGAGCGTCAAACCATTGTAAAGAGCTGCTGAAAACTCAAAATAGACTGATTTTTTTTAAAACCCCTACTGTATTTTTTCGAAATTTTACCATAACTAATAGGATTTGTGCACTTTTTTCTATGACATTTTCAAACTAATTGCATTTTGAATAAAATAAATATTAAAAAATATTTCAAATTTTTTATGTCCTTTATATTTTCAGTAATAGGTACAATCTTAAATAAGTGGTCTCTATTGATTGTGTCATTTTGTTTCTAGAACTTATTTTCAAATATACAATGTTCACAAAATTTATCGATACATAGAATTAAATCGTGTCCCAACTAAGAACGGAAATCTATGTAGAAATCTGTAATCGGAATTCAAACTTAAAAGAAAAAACAAATGAGAATCGAAACCCAAGTAACATATTGAAAAACTTAGTCTGGATCTATAAATTAAAAAGCAGAGAATATTTATCGATACGTAGCATTGGCTAAGAACGGAATTCTATGTACCTAAAGAAATATTGAAAATGGAGAATCGAAAAATAGAATAAGTGTATCATAAGACAAGGAATTCTCTACATTTTCCATACATTATTGGGGTAACACTTAATCTGTTTTTAGCATTAAAGTGCTTCCTATGAAAGTTGTTATACCAACAACAAGCATAGGGCCTGAAATATGAATCATTGCGAAATTAGGTACACGAATTAATAGCAACAACATTGAAAGCAAAACCGATGCGTTCCACAAAAGCATTCGTTCTAACGAACTTCTGCACCATTCGTCGTTGTTGCAACAAAGTCTGTTCTAAAAATAGAACAGACAAAACTGCAAATTAGACGAGTGACGATTGTGTGGTTCTGTAGCCAAACATCTAGCGTGCTTGTCTACCAACTCCCATAGTTTCTGACGACATGAGTTGAAATCCCAACCGCGCCTTATTCATATATACGAAATATTTGATGTTATCACAACGTCATCACACAAAGATCACTGATGAGGATACTTGGTTAAATCCGAAACGATCAGTATGATCATTGCCTGTGTTTTCAATTTGTTGTTGTTTCTTCAAAAACTTTCAATAGAACTTAGCCAAGACCTGGGCTTTCAGTCAATTAGATGTCGGATCTCTTCCAAAAGAGAACATCGAAAAACCTTCATATATCTTGAATAGTTTATGATTTATTGGTTCTTAAAATATTATATATGTGACTTGTATGGGAGGTGGGCATGTACGTTGACCGATTTGACTAGTTTCCGTACACAGAACCATTTTTTGTGAAAAACATATTGGAGAAAAATTTCATCGCATTTTTACCAGTATTTCTCAAGTTATCGTGAAGTCGGACAGACAGATGGACATGGCTTAACGGTCTCGAGTCGTGATGCTAATATATATATACATACTTTTCCATACCGGTCACGCCTCCTTAGGGGCATTTAAATATCTGTACTAACTTAATATACCCTGTACCTCATAGGTGTAGGGAATAATTCAAATTCCATTTTACGATACCAAAGATAAAATATATTCGTCAGTTTGAATTTTACAAATTCTATCCAAATCGAACTAAATGAAAGTTATATCTTGTGCGTACTACCATTTACGTCCTCTTTCCAATATTATTTATATTTTTTCTGTGTACAATTCGATTTATTTGGCATGTACTGAAATTCACAGTCGAGCGGAATTCAAATAATAAAAACCGAATTGAATTGAGAACGTAAACGATTTGAATTTATTCCGAACCCGCCCTAAAACAATTTACAAGCGCTCTGAGTCACAAAGGTAACCTATTTTTAAAAGTTTTTTGAGCCCTCACAAAAAAAAAACTCGTAAAAAGAGTGTTTTCGGTGCTCTCTAAAATATTACTCACAAAAGAATCATATATAGGAGCCCTCATAAATTAAACTCCTAAAAGCATCAAATTTTTATATTGTTTCTAAATTGTTTAGAACGTTTAGATGAGGGCAAACCTCTGAAATTTAAGTAATTTTTGTGTCTAAAAGTATTAGAAATATGAATCATTATTTAAAATGATCATAAAAATTACGATTTTAGGGCTCTTCTTAGTGCTGAATATGAATGTTTTAGGAGTAATAAAAATGTTTTTGAACAAATAAAATCTACCCAGCGGTCGGGAATTTTTTCGGAAACTTATAAGTGCTCATATATGAGGGTAACACTCACATTTAGGAGTCTTAAAAGAGTCAAAATGTTTGCTAGACATAACAGCAAATAATCAAAATCGAACGAATTGTAATAGGTTTTATGTTATTAGTATTAGATATTTTATAATCTTCTTTTTTCAATCCATACCCACTTTTACTGCCGAATGGATCCGAACGAACGAGTTTTGGACGATAAAAAAGGGTTTCTGAACTACTTTGTAACCGTCAGATCATCATGAGGTTTAAAAAGCAAGTTTGAGTTTATATCGTATTTGCATCTATTTTATGAAAAATAAATAATATGGATTTTACCGTCCATGAAACATTTTTAATTAATGAATAAATCCATTCAACTGTATTATTAGTTTGGACCCAGGTGATTGCGATGATGTTCAAAATAAACATTTCCCAAAAAGAACCCTTCTTGATTTCTTAAAGAATAGTGTAATGATCAACTCAAAAACCCATGATATATTCTTAAACTTATTCTAATCGCATAAGAACACAAAAACAAAAATGTTTATATAGTTAACAACTTTTTAAAGTTTTTCACAAATGCAATGTTAAAATTTGTTTTGAACATTTTATCGTGATTTTGATTACATTCAGCTTAACCACAAAATCACCTTCTGTCAGAACGTCATTAAACACAACTGCAAACCTTTATATAGTTCCTCACACAATCTAAACTTTGCAGTTTCGTTAAAAGCGTTCACTTTTCGAACAAAAGTCACACGAAACTAGACAAAAGTCACATCAAATGGAACGTTGGTGAATGAACGCAACCGTAGAGTTGAAGGAGACGTTACCTCGAAACGGAAATATGGGGCATTGCAACGACCGTCTTGTTGACCTTGCTTCATATATATATATATATATATCTTCGCCATATTCACCCACAGCATCCAGTAACGAAATAGTTTTTCCTTTTCTAAGTTTTTCCTCGTAAACAATTGGACGTTAAGCGGAATCTTCGTGTTAAAAACTGCGCGAATCTCCACAAATAGAATGGAATTGAATTTGTAGAATTTGTCTTGCTGTCGTTGTCACAAAAAAACAATAGCTGCAAAATATTTTTTATATACGGTTTCGTTTTGTTTTGTCAGACAATTCGCATTACAAAATGGAGTGACATGGAAATGCGTGGGTGTAGCCAAGCATGCGACAAGGATGCTTGAATCGTTTTCTTTGCTTGTGGAGATTTAAAAATAGTGGTAATATTTAAAAAAATGTGTTTAAGTGCTGGAGAACAAAACTATTTTACGATTATATCAGAGTTCGGGAACCTAGTTGAATATAAAGTAGTTTTTGTAAATCAGCCTCTTGGATTTGATAAATTGAATCAACGGTTTTGTAAAATAAGCACACTTTATAATTTCTAAAAACAATAATGGTTGCTATTATTAAACCACATATTTAACAGCTTTAAGAATGCACTGTATTTGGTTTCATTCCGTAGCAATTTGTGGTAAACGTGTAAAATACTTTTTAAATTTTTAATAACACAATACAGTGTTAAGCAGAGGCCATAAACATTTTCACAGTCCATTGCAATTATGGAATCAAAAACGAGGATGCATGCCGGGCAGAAAGCACGCAACGCATAGCTCACTTCAATGGCCAACAACTACAACGAGAAAAATAAAACATATAACAAACTGCATTCAACACATTCACACGTTAAAGTGGTGCATTAATATCCTGCGTGCGTGTGCTTAAAATCAGGACGATAATTGCATTTCTGATATAAAATACTATTATTCACTTTGCACACAACGTGCACGCTGCAGCAACCCTTTTCATGTTGCTGGCACGACAGCAGGATCAACAAGGACTCCTCAGCGGGCAACAGTTTTGAATGCGCACGAATCACATTGCTCAACCGTACATTTTTCTAGGAAGAGCAAAAAAAAAACAAAAATATGAAAAATTGTCACGCACAACCTAACAACAAAACCCTAAATTAATCAATCAAAATAAATATGGTTTTAGTGCCAACATAGTTGAGGCTGTAATTAATGCCAAAGGACTAAAATAAATTACAGCGTTGTTTGTATCAATTTGGAAAACAACCAAATTACCCAACAATGCATTTTACTGCAAAAGTATCATAAATTTCAGTTTATAAATTGTCCGTATATCTGTACTAGGGATGTACATCCCGGGATCCTGGGATTTGAGTCAAATCAGTCCAGAAAAACTCATCCCGGGATCATCGTTAAATCCCGGGATTTTCGGGATTACAAAAAACGCTAGTAGATCAATTTTTTAATTGTTTATTCAAAATTCTTTCAATGTTTTTATACACATTTCGTGAAAAAGTAAATCTAACATTTAATGGACTAAAATCTTAAAACACTGACGTCAATAATTGTGAATTACATGCACTTTGACTTCTAACAAATTCACAATTGTTAAAAATTACCTCACTTTCGACTAATAACACTGTTCGGCAAAATTAGCACTTTTGTTTCTCTTGTCTTTATTCATACCATTTCTACATTATTTTAATGTGCTGATTCGAACTGCGTTTTTAGATTGTTCCCTATAAGTAATGTTTTGGAGAAAAAGGCAATTTATTATTTTTGCATATTTCACTGCATTTAAAAAAAAACTTCCCAAGTAGAACATTATACGTAACGATACCTAAAAGGACGTCTTTCTAATGTGAACTTATTTGCATTCTCAAAAATCTATCCAAAAGATGAATTTCTAAAATAGTACGACTTTTATTTGCGCTTTTTGGCATATCGTATTTGTATACTTTTTTATCACTTTAAGATGACCTAATCCGGTTGCATTTCAGTTGCTGAAAAGACAACTTGTAGATAATAACTTTAAGGCATCTTTATGTATACTGTTAGGACATCATTTAGACAAATCAAAAAGGCAACTCGCGGTCAATCATTTGTATTACAAAAAGAGATCTTTCTCGTAACATTTCGGACAAATTTCGGACATCGATAACATTTAAGAGATAACTTAAAGACATCTTTAAGATATAATTTGTCTAGTTGGGTTCTTTATAAAAAGACTGAACAGCCATTGAATAAAAATTTAAATAGTTCTTGTCCATGAACAAGTCAACTTGAATGTCGTTTAAGATTTGGTTGTAATAACCGGTTAAAATTTAAAAATTGTCAAAAAAAAAGGAATTTGTAAAATCACAGGAAAATCATATTTAATTAATCATTATTATTATTTTAAAATATCAAAATTACTATAGATTCTACTCATTTCGACAATTGTATTACATTTCGGTGCCTTTTTGATTTTTGAATAAATAATTTTTTTATTGAATTTCAACTGTATAAAAATAATTCACTATTTATTTAAAAAAATATTAATTATAGCAGTATTATAAAGTACTAGGGTTTGTAAACATATTGTTTTAATGTTCTGTTTTGGTACTTTTTGTACTATTTCCTTAAAATATCAATTAATTTCAATCGTTCTTTTTAAAAGACAAATTTTAATTCACAGTTAAGTTTTTTAAATGCACATAACTGAAAAAGTAGAAATCACACAGAAAAAGCAATACCATGGTGAAATATCTCTCTTGTTTTTTTTTTTTTTGTTTGTACTGTGAAATCTATTCCCTACAATTTTGTGGTTAATATCACCACGAGCGCCCAAGCCGGGATTCGAACCCGAGACCTTCAGAATGCAAGTCCAGCGCGCTACCTCTGGACTGCTGAGGCCGGCTGATCTCTAGTATTACCAATGATTTAAAATATAACATTATTTTCCGATAATTTCATAAATTGCCCTTATTTTCTAAATTTTTGATATTTAACAGATTTTTTAACCAAATCATAAACGACATTCAAGTGGACTTAATGCCATAACATTCCTTGATTTATTCTAAAACTAACATTTTCACATTCATTACAATTAAATTGTGCGTACTACAAATTTCAATCATATAAAATCCATTTGATCGAGAATAAATCTTTTTACAAAAAAATTCGATTAAACTAACGGTATAAAATCCACTCAAACGATTGAGTTTACATAAATAAATCCACGTTTCTAAATTGAGTTAATTTTTAAAATTGTTATTAATTAAAAATCACATATAACTTTAAACCAGTTGGGAAGGTAAGATCACATGGGAAATTTTAAAGTAGGTGTAATTATGATAGTTAGGATTATCAAAATTATAGTCGGTCAAAGCCGACTATAAATACCCTACACATATGTGTGGTTACCATTCAAAATGGTATATAGGTCACCAGGGTATTCGAATCCTGAAAATAACTACAAACTTTCCATCCCTGAAGAAATTTCTTTCATTTGATACCAATATTTACAAATGGGTAGGTGTACCGAATTTCGATTCTTTTTTTTTTTTGGGAACTACAAGTCATTTCGTGGGAAAACATTTTTTCATTTATTTGAGCATAATGTCAATATATATTTGACCAAAAAAGTTTACCTAAGCACGTATACAGTAAAATTGATTCGTAGATGTACATTTTATTTGAGGTATTTGAACATAAGTGGTCGGTTCTCAGGTCACAATAGACCGATCATGCCAATTTTCTTGTTCAGACAGCTTAAATATATAAGTAATCTAAATCTAAAGTTTCATTGCTCTAGCTCTTCTTTTTCTGTAATCGTTATTTCAACAGACAGACAGAGGGACAGACAGACAGACAGACGGACATACGGACATACGGACATCGGACATCGGACATACGGACATCGACTCAGGAGGTCATGCTGATCAAGAATATATATACTTTTTCATACCGGAGATGCTTTTTTCAGGGTGCTACAAACGGCGTACCAAACTGAATATACCCTTTCACTCTTAGTGTAGGGTATAAAAAATGTGTCCACTATGAACTATTTTTTTTAATTATAATTTTTTTATAAACTATTGTTTTCCACAAAAAACCAATAAAAATTTAATTGTTCATTCAATATAAAAATTTTATTGTATTTGTACTAAAAAAATTATTTTTCAATAAAAAGTATTAAAAAATGTTTGATGATCGACTGAAGTTTATATAGTGCGGATTTTGTATTTTGGATACCATGTATATTTGGATGCCCAACCTGAAAACAGATGCATTTGAATATATGAGTTTTGTTTGAGCCTTAAGCATTATAATTGTTTATTATTCAAACATAGATATGGTTATTTTATGCATATGCTATTATTTTCGTAAATCCCGGGACTAATCCCGGTATCCCGGGATTAAAATTTTTCAGGTCCGAAATTTCGGGATTGACGAACAAAACGAACATGTTTGTATTCGTTATATGTTTTTTTACAACACCTTTATTATTATAGGAGGAAACCATTAAAACCACAGTATTTATTCTATTTAAAATAAAAATATTGAAATATTTAAATTTATGGTAGTGAATTTTTCAAAAACTATCGAATTAATTAGAAAACTTTTGATTTAAAAAGAAAAAACTATTAATACATAAACCATAAGATCAATGGTCGTACCATAAAGTACTTAATGGTACATTTTCTTCTGAGTGTTGAAATTCAACATTTTGCACGTAGACCATAAGTTAATTATAGAAAAATTAGGTCTAATTTAAATGTAATGAAATGCTTTTTATTGTGGTTTAGTCGTTTTTAAAACCTCCAACACAAACATTACAAACTTAAAAAGAAATTATTTTATATTAATAACACTGCTCTACACTCATTATGGTGCAGTAAAAGTTGCAGCAAATATTGGATACATTTGTAGCGCTGATTCCGAAAATTGCATTAGTTTTGTCAAATTTGACTATAGTTTTTGAGATATAGGCCATTTTTCACTTTCTCATTTTTTTGGTCTTCTTTTATATTTAAAATTTCAAGAAACGAAAATAATTGCAATGTCTATTCGATGTTAGACGCATAAAAATATCGCGATACAATACAAAAATTTGAGTTAATGCGTGAAAAAATTTGTTTGCGAGATATAAGTTAAAGAAATTCAAAATTGTTTAAAAAGTTTAAAAATTTTGGTTATAAAATACTTTATTACTTAGTGGACAAAAATGTTTAAAAAAAAACATTTGTATGCGCTTTTATGTGGCGCCAAGTATCCTCTTTATAACCTCATTTATGTAATAAAGTTTTTCATACATAACATTTTTATTTTTTTGAAAAATTTTAACTACTACATGCTTATATCTCGCAAACAAATTTTTGAAAGCAAATTTGTATTTTATGGCGCAAGGTTTTCTGCGTCTTATATGGAAAAGATAATTTCATATTTTTCTGTTATTTGAATTTTAAAAATAAAAGAAGACTAAAATAATGGGAGATTATAAAATGGGCTATATATCAAAAACTAGTGCCAATTTGACTAGACTGATGTCATTTTCGGAATTAGCTCTACAAATGTATCCAATATTTTCTGTAATTTTACTGCACAATGTCAAAATGTGGATTTTGTCGGGCAGTGTAATGCACCAATACTGAAAATATAGATTTACTATGTTTTTTCTCAATTCATTTTTTCTTACGTTTGAACTGCGTTAATTTATTAAGCTTGTCTATAAATAACAAGATAATATAAATTAGGGCCTAAAAGTTACAATGTGCTGCTAGAGTTTACCACAAAAAATTTGATAAAAAAAAATAATGTCCTGTATTCGCACATTGCTGATGAAGTTGAAACAACATTTTAAATCCATATATTTATTTTTTTACCATCTAAATAAAGTTGTTTTGGATCGAAATAGTCTTAAAAACTAGAGATTGAATCTTTTAATACCCTCCTAAAATTTCAACAATTTTGCATAAATCTTAAGCTCGAGCATCCTCTTTGAAGTTGAAAACACCCACCAAAATGTTCAGTAATTTAATTTTAATTTAATTTTTTTTTTCTACTGAAATATTTTGTAGTAAACACTAGAAGTACAATGTAACATTTAGGCAATCAAAAACATGCAAATTGCAATGTATAAATAACATCTTATATCAAAAATACATAAGTTTTAATTCAGAAAATATCAATTTCAATTCAGAAATTCAAATTTTAATTCAAAAACATCAATTGTAATTCAGAAATTCCATTCGAATTTCAAAAGTCAGCAGTTGTAATTCAGAAATTCCGTTTGAAGTTCAAATCAAGTCTATTGCAATTCAAAAATTACAGTTTATATTCATAACACTTCAATTTTAATTCAGAAATTTCGTTTGAAATTCAAAAGACATCGGTCGTAATACAGAAATTCCATTTAAAATTCAAAAATCTTAAAAGTTTAATTCAAAAATTCCATTTGAATTCAAAAGACATCAGTTATAATTCAGAAATTCCATTTGAAATTCAAAACAAGTCTATTGCAATTCATAATTTTGAAATTCAAAATATATCAGTTTTAATTAAGAAATTATATTTAAAATTCTAAGCATATCAGTTGTAATTCAGTAATTCCATTTGAAATTCAAAAGACGTCAATTGTAATTCAGAAATTCCATTTGAAATTCAAAAGACATACATTGTAATTCAGAAATTCTATTTGAAATTCAAAACAAGTCTCTTGCAGTTCAGAAATTTCATTTGAAATTCAAAAGAAATCAGTTTTAATTCAGAAACTCTATTTGCCGCGGTGGCTCAGTGGTTAGTGCGTTGGACTGCGATCCGAAAGGTCCCCGGTTCGAGCCAGGACTGGGGCTAACAACATCTTTTCATAGAAACATTTTTCTATACCGCGCAACCTCTCGGCAGTAAATGGCAAACCTACGAGAGTAAAACATTGCCTATGAAAAGCTCTCACCCGCCGTTCGGATTCGGCATCAAACTGTAGGTGCCACCACTTTTGAGTACAAATATAAAACGCACAGTTCAAAATGGTGAGAGAGCTCGGCTTAAGTTCTTATAGGACTGTAGTGCCAAACTATTATTATATTATTTGAAATTCAAAACACATCAATTGTAATACATAAATTCTATTTAAAATAAAATTCATAATTTTCCATTTGGAATTCAGAATATTTTCAGTTGGTATTTTGTGAAGTTATGAATATCAATTGATATTTTCCGAATTCCAAAGGAAAAGTTTTGAAATGCAATTGATTTTTCAAAATTTGAACAATATATGATTTTTCGGTGGATTTCGAGATTCTAATCAAGAAGATCTCATGCCAATGAAATGCAGGTGGATCTGACCAAAGTTATAAGCAGTCAAAGGCAAAAAATTTAATGTTAGATTCGTTTTTTTTTTTAATATTTGTTGAATTATACCAAATGGAATACAAAAGAAATTAGAAGAAATCAAATTCTAAAGTAGGTATATATAAAAACACTAGAATGTAAGTAGACAGGAAAACTCTACAATTCAAAAACTTTAGACAATTAAAAAAACGGAGTAGGAGGTATTGATTAAAAGTTTTAAGTCCATCGAAAAATCATCTATATTTTATTTTTTGTTGTGTTGTGTTATGTTATAGGATATTTATGCGGCGCTGATTCCGAAAATACTAAAAGTTTATAGTTTTTGGGATATAGCCCAATTATCAATTTCTCATCATTTTGTACTTTTAAATTTTTAATATTTAAACAAAATTTGGTAATTAACATTCTGACTTGGTATATATTTTCAGCCAAACTGTTTCCTTCTTTTAATATTTAAAATGCAAATCCAATGGCGACTCTTATAAATGAAAATAAAAATACTTGGTATCGAAATTTTTAACATTGA
The DNA here is from genome assembly GCA_951804985.1 of Dryomyza anilis. NCBI lineage: Eukaryota > Metazoa > Arthropoda > Insecta > Diptera > Dryomyzidae > Dryomyza > Dryomyza anilis. Next base: position 92,993,793 of record OX638132.1, on the reverse strand, counting down.
AACATTTAATAAAAGCCTAAATTAAATGTTTCATTGCTGCGAGTTTAACATAAATTGTGAGTATAACATAAATTAAAAACTACTTTTGCTTCGTCTCCTGATCGTTTACATAGCGCACATAAATCGCCGGGGTTGGTGTATTTTCAGGCTGTCTGTCCAGTTCGTCCATGTACGAGCAGGCAATGGCCAGGGTGCTGCCATCGTCGCTAAAGTGTAGCGATGATATCGACGTGTCATACTGATGAAACTGACACAGACGCTTCTTGTTGAAACCATCCCAAATGTTAACTAGACAATCGGACCCGCCTGTGGCAAAGGTGTTATAGACTTTGTGAAAACTAATCGCATTCACTGGGTAGATCTGTTCGGTGTTGTCCTCCTTGCTGCGATGACACTTGAAAGCAAACTTGCGCTTTTGCACTTCGGGATCTGGATCCAAATATTCGACGGCAACGCGTCCCTCAATCGACGACATTACATAGCCCTCCTTGTTGGGAAAGATGCGTATGCAACGCGTTTGGTATTTCAGCGACGATTCTCGCTTCATCATGTACTCCTCCATGTTGCGCAGATCCCAGATGAGTACCTTGCGATCCGAAGTCGCAACGACAATCTTCTCGTCCATCACCGACATTGAGTAGACTTTGCCGTTGCTCTGGTCGTAAGTGCCCACACAACGCTTCTCACGCAGATCCCACAATTTCATGGTTTTGTCCCAGCTGCCCGTCAGAATGCCGTTTACACTCTCCGCGTACTCGACGCAACGCACTGGGCCGTCGTGCGTGCCCACCACATGCTCAGTGTGCGTGTTCACGTCGAACAGTTTGAGCTGATGGTTCAGCGACCCACTGACCACATGCACAATGCTCTGCAAGAAGAATAAGATATATTGGCGAATACTTTGCAGCACATCATTTAGAACTCACCATGAAGGCCACATCCAGAACTGCCGCATCGTGCACAAACTTCTGTCTCATCGCATTGTTCACCACATCGTAGAACCGCACTGAGCCGTCCCAGGACGACGCAATCAGGAATTGATTGGTGTTTGGTCCGAATTTAACCGCGGAGATGGCGTCTCCGGGTGGATTAACCATATTTACTTCGGTGGGCCGCATTGTCATGTGTAAATTGTTTTCGATCTGTTGCGCAGATCTTTTAATTAAATTCTTCGGCTAATAAAAAATGCAAAATCTGCGAAATTTGCAGCAAAACAAAAACTGCCGCTTTAAACGATGCTTTGTACAAATATATTTTTTGTATCTGCTAACGGTGAAAACACCACGGACGCCGGACTTGAAAACTGTCAAACTGTCAAAAGTAGCGCAACACAAAACGTCAAAAATCCACCTGATATCGATTTCAAAACGTCAAAAGTCCACCTGGTATCGATTTCCAAACGTCAAAAGTCGACCTGGTATCGATATCGATACCAGGTTTGTACTTTTGACGTTTTGTGCCGCGCTGCTTTCTTCTTCTTCTTTCTTTTGAAAAAAAAAAATTGTTGTTCATTTTCTTGCAAGTCCTTCCGACTTAAAATAAAATTAAAATTTTAAAATTTATAAAAGTTATGAGTTGGAACAGTTGGGAACAGATATATGCTAAGTTTTATTTTTAATTGAAAAAATGTTTCCTAGCTTTTATATTGGCTGCATTCAGCGACCTCAGCAGTTGTGGAACTGTTGAGTAATTTGCGCTTCAATGGCTGCATTCTGTGACCTCAGCAGTGGCGAAACTGCTCAGTAACTAATCGCTCACTGTTACTGAATGCACCGCTATCTCACCTGCCAATTTACAAATTAATTTGTTATTAATATTTTATTAAAGTTACACACAACTCTTTAATTGATTAAAAACATATTTCCAATCTAAATTCCATTTTTGTTTATAAATATTTGAGTTAAAATATCATCGAATGTCATCGATAACAAATGTAGCGTAAAAATTTTATGCTGGAAAAAATGGCGACCGCTCACTAAACATGTTGATGGTAGCATGTAGATTTTCAGAACTATATCGACGTTGTAAAATAAAAATATAGACAAATATGACAATATGAATTAACATAACCTAATATGCCATTGCACTTAATATTCACTTGCGAATGATTTGAAATTTATTATTACTTTCAAATCACAGAGTTGAGGTTAATGTTTGAAACACCTTTAACCTAAATTTAAGAATCATAGCTTTTTCAATAATGAATAATGAAGATTAAACTTTTTCTAAACAAAAAATTTGTCAGACCATTGCAATTGTTGTACCAAATCACGCGAATTTGAATCACATATTGAACGTTTACGACCGCAAGGGCCGCCAGCAACATGTTTGCTACAATTATTCAACTCCATGTTTGAAGGAGCCAAACCAGGCGCAGACGCTGAGCAAACTAGACATTTCAAGGAACAAAAATGCCGATATCGCCCCCAAGACCTGCAAAACACTGGCTCCGTGCTGCTGTATGTTGTACAAATAACAACAGATACAAAAAGTTATAATAAATTAAAAATATTTAATTAAATTTGTGATAGCATACCCGCAGTCGACCTACGCTGTTGAAAAATTATGTAAAAAAATGATTGGAAAAATGTTCTCTGTGACAGTTGAAAAAGATTTGACCCACAATTTACTATAAATATTAATGATCAATCCAATTCATAGTAAATTTACTAGAAATGTTAACAAATCACAAACTGTTATTGTTCATAGTAAAAGCATATGAAACGAGTATAATTTTCGATATATTATTTCCCTGTGTGTACATTTTAGTTAGCATGCAACAAACATGCGCATATATTTTGTAGAAAATTATAAATGTTTACATCTTTCATAATTTTTTTACATTTCCAATAATATCCTTCAACAACTACGAAGTTAAATAATAAAATAGTCGAATAATTTTTCAAATTATCGATTATTACAATGACAACAATCAAGATTATTAATATGGCAACTCTGCCGACTAGGTTAGACCAGAGCAGATAGTATAGATTTTTAATAGAGATTTCTTCCGAGTTTGCTGGCGTCGCTGCCGAAAACATTGGTTACGTGGAATTGGAATTTTACAGATTGAAGTTAACAGAGGAAAACAGTGCACAAAACTGGATCTGTCTGCGGATAATTTGCAACCAAACTTACCAAGATATATTGCAATCCAACTCCTTATAAATTTCAATTATTATTCTGGCCAAAAATGTGGCAGAAAACATCAGAATATTGATTTGAAAATGCGTCTGTTGACAACATTTTTGTTTCAATTTCCACATAACCAATGTTTGAATTTATTTGACAAAAGTGGCAGCGAAACGACCTGTACGGAAACTATACCAAATATATACTCTCTGGTTAGACATTTAAAGAACGAAGCGGAATCAACTTTAGTACAAAGAGAACGAAGTGGAATTCAGATCAGCCCACTTTGGAGGCAGATGTTGATTCCACCCGATTCGGTTGTTGAAGGCGAGTTGTTAACTTCACGCATTTAATGGCCATAACTATTTTAATATGCATCGTAGAGGGGTCAAACTATGCATACTTATGCCAATTTAAAAATGCTAAGACTTCTTTAATATTCGTCGTAGAGGGGTTAAACTTTGCATTTTATATGCGGAATAAATGCTCCTTAAGTTGGCTTTTAAATAAATGAAATCCTCTCAGTAGGACCAAAAAATCGGAAGTCCAACTTAAAAATGGCCATATCTTCTTTAATATATGTCGTATAAGGGCCACTTCAAGCTGCCTTTTAAAATCCTCTCAGTAGGACCAAAGAAATCGTAAGTTTAACTTGAATTGGTCATATTTTCTTTAATATGCGTCGTAGAGGGGTCTAAGATTTTTAAAAATTTTTATAAATTACATAACTTTATTAATTTTAAGTTAAAACACATTAACATTTTTATTGAGTAACAAGACACTAATCTAATAAAATTTATAATTAGTCGGATATTATTTTATTGGAAGTACACGGGTTGGTGGTTTTGAATCAGTTTGTTCAATTTGAACTTAAATAGGACCCACAGGATTTTGCATTAAATGCCAGTTAATTGAGCGTTGATTAAAACTTAGTCACGCGATTTTACACCACGACGACGAGGTGCGCTATCGGAGCCATTGATGCGGCTCTGCACGGAGAGCTTTGAGCGTTTTGGCGACGACTTCTGCGATGGACTCTCAGTGGCAGTGCTCAGTGCGATGGAGAACTGAGCCACATAATAGGTTACCATGATCCAAATCTACAATAGAAATTGTTTAATACTGGACTTTACTGGGTTCATCCAATGTAAGACTCACTCTGGCATGTGGCACCTCGACGAAGAACATATTAACGGCTATCAGACTGTCGGAGATCACGAACAGCACACTGCCGATGCCGCAGAAGATGCTCAGGAAGTCCTTCTTGTGGGCGGCACGTGCCAGTGAACGCCACACCATGGTCAGCAAGAGCGTCGCATATACGGGCAGACCAACGGCGAGCACCGCATCAAGTGATTTGAAGACAACGGCAACCACTGGCGATGATATACATATGTAAATTTTTGAAATACTATTTAAATTGCTACTACGCACCGACTGCACCCGCCAAGTAGAATGGAATGCCAATGGCCAGTTTCAATGGTTTCCATCCGAATGCCGATATGTAAAAGATCTGTGCCACCGCAAAGGCACCCATACCATGAGGGAATAGATCGATGTTAAGCAGAGCATCTCCGGCGCACGAGAAGATTAGGCCCAGTAGAATGCGTTGCGAACACTTATAGTCCTTGGTGAAAGCGAATCCTTTGAGCAGCACATAGAACATCAGAAACACGATGGGTGCACACTTGAGCAACGTCGTCCAGAGTTCGCCTTGTGGATTTTGCACAAACACAAAATAGATGACGACTGCGTTGAGGAACGGAGCCAGTTTCAGGCTCTGTGATTTGGCCTGGTGGAAAGAAAGTTGTAGTTATTATTATAAATTCAAATAATATTTATAGTCCATAATTTCGAGACATTCTAGAATAAACAATTATTTGATGAATAAATAACAAAGAAAAAGTGTAATAAAATAATAAAGTAATGGTATTGAATGATTTAATATTGCTACACCCAGAAAAAAATTCCCTCAAATCCCATTAAAATTGGTCAATAGGGCAATTATTGATTTAATAGTATACAAAAAATAAATCTTTTCATATAAACTCAATGGCAAGGCATGGTATTTTTAGTATTTAAAGGTATTTTCCGATTAAAATAATAATTTATCCTATTGACTATTTTTAATAGTAAAAAACTATTATTTATATAGTATTTTTTTTCTGGGTGTATAATATATCATATATAAACAGGTGAGGAAACAGTTTCAAAGCAAAACCGGTGAACGTATTTTTGTGAAATTATGCATAACTATGCTATAGGGTATCCTAATCTATAAATAAATCAGATGGGAGTGTCACCTCCAATACAAGTCACAAATTCATAGCGCTGTATTTAAGCATTAATGTTAGCGATTTCAATGAATATTAAAATTGGAATGTTTCTCACTTGACTAAAACTCACCACACCAAACTCACCCTTCCGAAACTCAACAACTCAAAATTCACCACATCAAAACTAAATATGAAACCACGTACTTAATTAAAATTGGGAATATGTATCCCACAGACCCAGGAGAATTCACTTTATACGTTTCATTGATCACGTCCACATTTACGCACCACTGAAAGTATTTTCCTGAAAATGTTCATTACTAAACTCTGAGATCACAGGAGTATCCTAAGTCATAAATAAGCCAGATTGGACAAAGCGCATTGGCATCTCCCATACAACCGAAAAATTCAAAACATTGTATTAAAGATCTAATGTGATCGATTTCAATATGATTGACTGATCTATCAACGCCCAGCACAAACCTTTTGAACTAGGAACATGAAATTTAGACAGGTTGTTCATTTCTCGACGTAGGCAGAAATTTTTTAAAATTCGCCACTTTAGGTACAAACATAGGCGTGACAAAACTTTTAATTCAAAAAATTTGGCCTAGTGAAGTATATTGTGGTTATTTTATCTTTTTGCCAAATATGTGCAGTATGGGACAAAGGGGCGTGAAATCTCCCATATAACTAAAACTTTAAATTGCTATAACTCCTATCCTTCGAAGACAGAGTTGTAAAAATCGAAACAAAGGATCATATTAACATTTTTTCGTCACGTAGGATGTGAGCGGAATTAGAAAAGGGGACGTAGAACCTCAAATACAATCTCACCATTTCTATATCCACTATTTGCATTTACAAAAACTTCGTACGAGCGCAATTGTTCAGCTAGTAAAATTATACACTACGAGTAAAAGGTTATTTTCAGTTTAGTACGGCGCGCCGTTTGTAAGCCCATAACGAAGTATATATCATGAGTCGATTCGACCAATCCGTCTGTCCGTCTGTTTAAATCACGATTACAGAAAACATTTCTAGAGCTACACATTTTTAAGTTGCAGTTCAGGAAACATAACTTTGATTATAGAAGTCGTAAATTGTATTTCAAAATTGTTAATTCAGATTGTATAAATTTATTTTAGAAGAGTAAAATGTAGTTCAGAATAGTAAGTTGAAATTCAGAAATCGTGTGAAATCCATTGTAACCTGTAAACTGATCACACTCTAAAAAAGGAATGTTTATAAAATACTTGTGGGAAGCTATCGCTTACTTCTGGTAAATACATATTGGCTGCCAGAAATACTTATTGCTAGTCATAAATAATAATGGCTTATTGCCAACAATTACACAATTCTAGTGTTTGTACACAACAATATCTAATTTCTTAAAAACATTTAAAATGTTTCCCAAGAACACTTTATAAAAGTCACTTCTATTATTACTCCCAAACACTCATTTATTACCAATAAATAATGAAAATGTTTAAGATAAATAATAAATACATGATATTTCTTTGTGGCAAACACTAAGTGTTTCCCAGAACGCAATCTATTTTAAAAGTGTTTGTCCTAAATACTAATAGCTTTTCGGTAAAAATGCTACATTGAAAGTGTTTGCCCCAAAAATCGTACAGCTTCTGATAAAAGATGCATCACTTGAACAATTGAACTTATCTGTGTCATGCAACACTTGCACGAATAAACGTGTATAAGCTTCTTTTGTCGAATAAGAAGCAACATTTTCTTATTGTGCGACATCTGAATATAATTATTTTCATCTATAGCCACTGCCATCAATTCATCATAATCGGTCTTCACATCATCCGAAGATAACTGCAGAAACACTGGCGCAATTCTGTGCAAATCATCTGACGAAAACCCAGTCAGTTTAGACGACTTTTTAAGATGCGTCCAATGTATAAGACACCTGGTCCCAGGCATAATGCATCGATGTGTTGTAGTGTTTCCTTTGTGTCCATCAATATCAGTCAAAATAAAAGGATTATTTTCGGCAGTCGCACGTTTACGCGACTTGTCGAATAATCTACCCTGGAACTCTGCATTATTCAACATGTCGCGTTAATGAGTGCTGCCGCAATAAAAAAAACCTTTTGCATTGGCTGCATTCAGCGACCTCAGCAGTTGTGGAGCTGTTGAGCAATTTGAGCTTGAATGACATGCTACCCTCAACATGCGACCGCTCAATTTTTTCCAGCATGAAATGTTTACGCTACATTTGCGCTGCCTTTGTTATCGATGACATTCGATGACATTTTAACTCAAATATTAAGAAACAAAAATGGAATTTAAATTGAAAATATGTTTTTAATCAATTAAAGAGTTGTATGTAACTTTAATAAAATATTAATAATAAATTAATTTGTAAATTGACAGCTGAGATAGCAGTGCATTCAATAACAGTGAGCGATTAGTTACTGAGCAGTTTCGCAACTGCTGAGGTCGCTGAATGCAGCAATTGACTAAATTTGGCGAACACTACAATTATTTGCCGGAAACACTTCAAGTCTTTTTGGCAAACACTACCAAATTTTGAAATATTTCTATGAAACGGGTTTGTGGGAAACACTTTTCGGGTTTGTGGGAAAAACTTTTCGTGTTTGTGGAAAACACTTTTCATGTTTGTGGGAAACACTTTTCGTGTTTGTGGGAAGCACTACAATTATTTGTGGGAAACACTACTGATCATTTGTGAGAAACACTTCGATTATTTCCTACAAATGAGCTTGCAAACACTTTACTGTTTGTTTGAGAAAGTGTCTACAGGAAATGATATTTTTTTTGTGTGCACTTATGTTCAAATACTTCATAAATTATTCGTATTTTAACAATTCTTTTAAATGTGTTCATTTAATCTTCCGAAACACAATACCTCAGACCACCTATTAATCTATTTTTGTTGCGGTGTGTTATCGGGTACTACTATTTATAGTCGCTTAAAAATTCATCAAAGCACGCTAATCTCAAATATTATGGTTGGTTTTAACGATATGGATCGAGTCAAAGTAATATCACTTATTGAATACGTGGTCTAAAAATTATGCACTTGGGCACAGCAGTTTATTTCTTAACTTATTATTTAAAATTAATCTAATCGTAGTACTATTAATTTGTCGATCATAAAATATAATTTTACATTTAGTTTTCATTTGTTGCCAACTTGCCATATTCATAGCTAATCGACAAGACAATCGGTCAATTAATAGTTGTAATTTTAATTCAAGATATTTGTCCCTTTTTTATTATTACTTAATTTGTAATGAAGAAAATACTAAATAATGTACGGTAATTATGGCAACATTCTAGTGGTCACTCTCGCTTTTGCTTTACTTTCACTCTCACAGTACAGCAAATTGTTACATCAGAGAGCAAAGAGAAGCTTTTTTTTATTTATCTATACGATTGCTCGACGCAATCCAATTAAAAGTTCGCCTGCACTTTGGCTCCCGAGAGCGCTGTTTTGTTGTATGCATCTGAATGTGCGTTTACACGATGCAACAAATTAGAGAATCATTGCGTATTTGTTATTTATAATAATAGGTCGTTAAATTGTGTTTATGAGAAGTAATTTGTTCAATGGGATACAAGGTATATTGAGTTTGTATGGGGGAAACGTAGTCAGTATGAAATATGTTCTGCATATTTACGACTTTTATAATTCCATAGTCGGGCCGACTTTAATCCCTACTTAAATCGTCTTACTACATAGTTTATTTCAGTTTAATTAAGATTAAACAAATATTTACGAATCTTAAAAGTAATTGCATATTTGTAATCGTGAGATAGTGTACCGTATTTTGATTATTTTCTGGGGTACCACGAGGGAACTACCGAGAAATAGGAAACTGGCACCATGGGTGCGAATTTTCGTTCATTAGGCGGAAATTCGAAATGCGACTAAGAATGTATTCGCACCAAAAACAAAAATGTATTCAAGAAAATAATTGAAGGAACCAAAATTTGAACATGGAACCAACCCATAAACTCGGAAGGTTATCGATGTCACCACCATGAATGCAGCTTCTTAGATGCAATCAGGGTTACCGTTGAGAATTTTGAAAAAGTGTCAAAAAAAGTCGCACCCAGGCACAAAAAGTCGCAAATTATATATTATGTTTGCCTTTATTTATTAACAATGAAGCGTAAGAAAAATAATTAATTTATAAAAAAAAGGTACAAATATTTCACATTTCCCACCGAATTGATAATTCAAATATTTTTCTAAGAAAAAAAAAGTTGCATTATTTAATAAAAATTCTGAGTTTTAAATTAAATTAATATACATATTTCAGAAATTATTTCCAAATATGGTATTTGTTTTGCATAAAAACAAATACCAAAAAAGTTCTTTGCTTGTTTTCGATAATACAGAATGTAAACGAACATTTGTTACTTTTACTTTTATTCATAACTTAAAAAATATACTTGGAAAAAGAAAAATCATATCACAAATGAAGAACAATACTTCATAGTTTTTAAAATTATTTAAAGATATATATTTCTGAATGAGATAGAACAAAAGTTCCTATGTTAGTCTTCAATCCATCAGCCGTTAGACACCATTTCGTCTAAATTTTTAGTTTTACAACATTTTTATTTCAATATTGATCACTTTTATTTGGTCACATTTGATCACTTTTATTTGGAATTTTAAATGATCTCAAATTAAATCTGACTTTACTTTTTGATAATGTGCTAATATGAAATACACTAAATTTTTTGTCACATCTCTTATTGATTGTTGGGCTTAAATTGTAACACTTTACTTTTACCGCAAATTTACGATTCATAAATCCTGATTTTCGACATGATCGACGTTAACTATCAATGAAGATGGTCTCTCGTAACCAAATGTTCATATTTCTATCAGATTCCTGGGATACACATTCCATCCTTGAAATAATTGCATCCTTGCAATTAATTAGCTAAACAAAATTTCCATAATTTGTTTTCTCACTTTTTGAATTTGATAATATTATTTTTTTTAAACTTATGGTCCGGAACTTCAAAAATGTTTTGGAGATCTATTTAAAAAAAAAATCTGAAATAATTTAAATAAATATTAAAAGTCTCAAAAGTCACTCTAAAATTCTGAAAAGTCGCAAAATAAGCTAATTTTTGAAAAGTCGTCTCATGGTCTCATGGCAATAAAAAGGTCGCATTTTGCCACTTTAGTCGCATAACGGTAACCCTGGATGCAATAGTGAAGATATATGAAATTAATCGATGGTAAACATTTTTATTTGGTTTTTTCATCGATCTTCCATGACGTGCTCATGGACGGCATTTATTGTGTTTCAGATTCTTCTACTTCATGTCCTTTGGAAGTCAATAAAATGTATCATGGTACATTTTGGTAATATTTTTTGTTTCAATTGAAAAATGACGTATAATTTCTTCAAAATAAATAATGGTGCGAGTTTCCGCATATTAAACGGAAATTCGCACCGTTTCAGATTTTATCTAAATTAGTGCGAGTTTCAGTACATTAAACTGAAATTTCCACTCATATAGGAAAAACTCGCACTGGTGCGAATTTCCGTTACCTCGAACTACCCTCGATTTTAGCATGTTTTGCGTAAAACGGGGGTAGTTAAAAAAAAAATGTTAAATGTTTTGAAAGCAAAACATATGTGTTGCACTGTGTTATAAACACCAGAGACTACATTGCTCCGGTCAGGCATAAATTTAGCAGCAAAGATAGACGAAAGACAGACAAGGTCAAGGGCGCAGGATAGAACTAATGAGTGCCAATAACGGTAACGATGCGCGATAACTATATGCAATAAAATTTCTAGACAAGTAATAAAAAAACGTTTGATATATATTAAAAGTAAATATTAAAGTGCTTAGTAAGAACTATTCAATAAATATTTAAACAAATCAAAGGTAATAAAAGAAAAAAAAAATAAAATTATGCAAAGGCAAAAATGTTTGTGAACTATTGTTGTTGTTGTTATTAGTGCACTAGTGCAAGTGAAATGAATTATATAGAATTTGCACAATTTTTACCTTTGCATAGGGCGGATACGGACTTACGAGATGCATTAAATCGGGCATGTTTGCAAGTATTTGTTGTAAACAATATTCGTTGGCAGCGTAAGTTTACGAAGGTGGGAAATTTGTATATTTTATTTTCACTTTAAAAAGCGACAATAAATTTGTGGCTTTTTTGTATCTCTATCAATGACAATTCGAAAACAACCGCTGGACCGCACTCTAAAACGACGACGACAACTCCAACAAAACACCGTGACAGAGCGCGCACTATTGATACTGAAGACTAAACGAAAAGCTAAAGGTAACAAAATATGCGGGGTCGACAAAAATCTGTTTTTTTTTTGCGTTGTTATCAGCAAAGTGTGCTTCAAAAGCTTTTGTGAGCTTGCGCTCTTTTTTCACATATTTGTTTTTATTACTTTTAAGTGCTCTGACTAAAGTACTGAAGCTGGGCATCAAAAAAAAAACGTTTTCAAAACAAACGCGCAACAAGTGGTTGAATCAGTCAGCGTACAGCTTTTAGAAGCTTCAAGTTTTGATGTCGAAGCTTTGAGTTTTAAAAGTTTCATTGTTGATTTTGCGCCCAACAGCACACCCACATGTTTTTGCTGTTTTTTTAGTTGTATAAAAGCTTTGTCGGTGTTTTGGTAACAGTGTTAAAAAAATTGTATCAACGTTTTATATTCCTTTTTTCAATATTTTCAATATAAAAATTTAACTTTTTGTAGAGTATAAATTTAACAGCAAAACTGATTGTAAAATCATTTTCGATAAAAAATGCATTTAAACAATTCTCACTTAAACAGTTTATTATACCAACACTGAGAACAAAATTATACATAAAACATAAATTAAGAACAATAATCTTTTAAAACATTAGTTTCGTACCAAGCCCCTTAAGGTATGCAGCATTTACGGTGTGAAATCAATGTGAGATGTATACAACATACATCTAAGGGCAGCATTTACGCGTTAAATTGAAATTTTGTGTTCGATGTCATCCTGCCATATTATTCATAGCCCTTTTTTGAGGGACAAAATTTTATAAAACAGGCATAATAAGCAGCAGTTGATGAATGATGGCCGTTAATAAAATAGTTTATAGGCTCCAGCAAGTACGTTCCAAACGAGAACAGCAGAGAAAAAATTAAATAATAAAATGAAATAAATAAACATAAAAATTAAAAAATATATAAATTCAAAAATAAATAATATAAAAAAAAACATATTTTTTTTACTTAAATAATACAATACAATGAAATTGTTTAAAGATGTTTTTTATTGTCGTTTTTTGTTTAATTTTAACACAATTTAATTTAATTATATATATATATTTTTTTTAGAGGTAGGATTCTGATATAAATGCATGTTTTCTCTTCATCTTTAGAATGAAAAATACAAATTAACTTTACGAATCAAGCTATTTAACACAAAAAAAAAAAAATTCATGGAATATTTAAGACAATTGTTCTTAAAACAATTTTTTTTAAATTTTAGTAAAAATATATATATATATATTATGTTTTTTTTAATCATTAATATTAATAGTTTTGTAGCCGCGGTAGCTCAGTGATTAGTGCGTTGGACTGCGAGCCGAAAGGTCCCCGGTTCAAGCCTGGACTGAGGCTAACAACATCTTTTCATAGACACATTTTTCTATACCGCGCTACCTCTCGTCAGTAAATGGCAAACCTACGAGAGTAAAACCATTGCCTATGAAAAGCTCTCACCCGCCGTTCGGATTCGGCAATAAACTGTAGGTCCTACTTTGAGTACAAATATAACACGCACAGCTCAAAATGGTGAGAGAGCTCGGCCGAAGTTCTTATAGGACTGTACTGCCAAACTATTATATTATTATTATATCAATTTTACATATCTGCTGTACTCGTTTCGAATGGCATGTGTACTAGCTAAAGAAAATAACCTATTTTACTAACGGTCAGCATCTATCAACATTAAACTCAAAAAGAGTCTACGAGTTATAGAACTTGCATGGTGACTTCAGTCTGATCAGACAAACATGTTGGCCATTTATTTCGATACCGCAACGAAAATGTTACGAAAATACGAAGAACTTTTCCGAAATCGAAATCAGGTCCCTCAATGATACCATGCTAAAAAATACGAAAAAAGATTGCACACTGAAAAAATTCGATCAATGCGATCATTCGACAAGCGATCATTCGACAGATTTTTTAGATCAATTCGCTTAAGGTTTTACTTGCATTTGAAATGTAAGTGCATATAATTTCATTTTCATATTATAAAATATAAATAAATTATTGGTCGAACATTTAAAAAAAAGGATAAGACATCTCAGAATATGAATATGAAGACGGTTTTTCGATATTAATTCGTTTACGGCTTTTATTTGCATTTTAAATGTGCAAGTATCAACAAAATTTAATTAATTCTTAAATTTCTCATAGTAGAATTTCAAATTGGTATAAAAGCATTAATGTGAATTTATATTGAAAAACCGTTTTCAGATTCAAACTTAGAAAAATGCATCAACTTTAAAAATAATATATTTTTTAAGTGTGAAATTTATGATATGCACTTGCATTACAAAAACAAATAAAAACCTCAAACGAATTGATCTAAAAAAAACTGTTTTTGCACAAATTCGCAGAATAATGCCTAGTTTCACATACAAGTCGATTTTTTCAGTATGCAAAGTACTGTCGCACGATGTAATATAAGAAACCTTCTACCAATATGGGCGGCATATATCGAACCGAGATAATGAAGGTTTCTCCTTACGAGAATTATTTCAGAATCGAAACAATCTAGAAGCTCTAATTTATATTCCGATTTTCAATACAATCGAATTCAATACGTTCATGTTGAATTTGAATTTATTTATATCAAATGTGCAAATTTGAAAATGTATTTATATTTTAATATATTTTAATTTTGCCCAACGATTTTTACTATATAGTAGAAACAATCTATTCTCTGGATTCTAAATGTGTCGGAAATGCTGTTTATTACCTAATTCTACTAAAAAATGTATCTAGTCTATAAGAAAATGTATAAATCCAAGACTTTGTAATGAAGATAAATAAATATATAAAATTTAAACAAGGCGTTAAAATTATAACAGAAACCGATAACGTACCCGAAAACATTACACAAAAATCTCTAATAAACCAATACTTAGGGTGTGTGCGAATTCGACTATATTTCTGAATAACTAAATTTGGTCGGTAATGCAGTGTTCGACTTTTCAATTTAGCAAATTTTCAATCAGACTAAAGTAGATGACAGCAAACGAACATATGAGAATCAATTGATTATGGACTTTAACAATTACCAGTTACCGAATGGCGATCGAATGTGGAAAATCCATTCAATTTAGTTTAGTCAGCTATTTAGTCGAATTCGCACACACCCTTGAAACCTGCATAAAAGGCTTCGTTTTGATATTGTTAAGGAAACCAACGCAAAAAAATAAATTTTAGAAAAAACAATATTTATTATTAAAATTTAAATTCGTTTTTCTTCTTGGATTTAATCCTTGTTTTAAACTTTTTAGCTTCATACTCGTTAAAAAGTAGCTTTTAGACTTTTCCAATGCAACACTGTCAGCTGTATAGTTTCCTTGCAACATGAAACGACGGCCTCAAGGAAAATGCTTTTTCAGTTGAAGTTTTCTCGTGTCGCAGGCTGCAGGTAAAGCTCTGGGTTACAGCTGTGAAAGGTGCTCAATTTTCTTTATGCAAGATTTTAGTATAATTTGCAGAATATTGCAGCGCAAATAAAGGCTACTTAAAGCAATTTAAAGTGAAAAATTTTAGAAATATTCGAAATAATAAATAAACTAAAATAAGTGTAAAATTAAACGGTGTTCATATATTTTATAAATAAATTAAAAAATTGCCTTTTTGTTATGGTTTTCTGCAAATATTGTGCAAGTGAAAATTGTGTATACATCCATCCATCTATCGTATGTACCATAGAAGTGAGTGAGTGGGTCCCTAATTCGATGTGGGTTGCGTTTGGCCTAATTTGCGTGTCGAGTGGCGGAAAATCCTCATGTGCATTTAACAGGGTTGCCAGCGTCATGTTAACTATGTTAAAATTATAAATAGAAAAATACGCATAGCATCACCACAAGTGCACGTTGAACTTGTAGAAGATCCTTCAGTTGGCCAACAATTGTGCTCACCTTGCCACTAAACCTTGTCACTTCTTCATGCAATTTCATTGTCTGCTACATAGACCGACGAACACTCTCACACAGCCTCATTCACTCACGGCTACACTCACAAACTCAATTATATGCATTACTTTATTGTCCTTTTCCTCTTACAATTTGCATTCCAATTTCAGGGTTAACACTCAGTCAGTCGCAGTTGTATTCTTCCGTCGAACGGAAGTGTTTGCCGCAGTCGCAGTCACTGCAACCGCTACAAGATGGCGTGTCCGTTCTTCCGTCGCACCGACTCCTTGACGCGTCAGCCTTCGGTTATTGCTGAGTCCAGCAATACATGGACACTGGAGGATGATGAGTTTCCTGACGATGCGCTGACATTGACACACTTGCAAATGGCGATACAGTTGTTGACAGCGCCGTCGGTAAGTTTTGGAGAACTTTTATTTTATTTATTTTGTTTATTATACCCTACACCTATGAGGTACAGGGTATATTAACTTTGTGCATATATTGTAACGCCCCTTAGGAGGCGTGTCCGGTATGGAAAAGTATATATATTCTTGATCAGCATCACTACCCGAGTCCGTTTAGCCATGTCCGTCTGTCTGTCTGTCTGTCTGTCTGTCTGTCTGTCTGTCTGTCTGTCTGTCCGTCTTGCTGTCTTGCTGTCTTGCTGTCCGAATACAGAATAACTTGAGAAATACTGATCAGAATGCGATGAAATTTCGTCTCAATATATTTTATCCAAAAGTAGGAACTAAGTTTGAAAATGAGCCAAATCGGTCAACGGACACGCCCACCTCCCATACAAGTCAATTTTATATAACTCTTTCGGAACTAATAATTTAAAACGTATTGTTAGAATTCAACTAAAAATATGTGGTTTAAAAATGGGCGTAATCCGCCCACTTTTTTTTTCTTTATTTCCCGGGTTTTAATAGTGGAAATTTGATCCGTAAATTATTAAAATCAAATCTATGAAATATTAGCCTTTCAAAATTTTAAATATAGGCGTGGTCCGCCCAATTACATTTTTCAAATTTATTTTTTTTAGTTTTTTATACTTTATATAATTTTTTAATTTATGGGGATAGAAGACGTAAATTTCTGATATATGAATAATATTCTGAGGGTTAATATCCCCACCAAAGGTGTAGGGTATTCCATAGTCGGGCCCGACCGACTATAAAAATCCGCCCCATGTGACCGAACTTACCCATGTGACCTAACTTTCCCAACTCGTTTTTATTTGGTTTTATTTATAAAACAGTTTCTAAATGTATGCGCATTTAGAAGAGCTTTTAAAATAAGCTTTTTTTTTGTTTTGTTTATTTTTTGTTGACTCTGAATAGTCCTGCCGAGACTAAACAAATATTTGACAATTTATAACATTGGAAAGTTCACTTGATCTGAAATGATTGATTGATTGATTACTGTCATTGCATTAAAAGTTTTTTTCGTTTATTCGAAGTATTATTATTAAATATATTTTCCTATAGAAAATCTGAAAGATGTTCATAGACAATGTTAAAATCTGGGCTCGGGGCAATATCTAAAAATAGATAAAATTTATAAAATATTTTTTTTATACACGGATAGAAAGGATTTGTTTGAATATGTTTGAATGTAATTAAAAAGTAATACGAATTTACCATACATGCATTAGGAATGAAGTGTAATTAAATTATAATCGAAATTGAATTAATTTTTGTTCACGAGTAAACATTATTACATTGTCCAGCAGAATCTGTCAAATTTACCAAATAAACTATTTCTTGCAAATTTACTTGGTTCAAATCTAAATACAACGTATGTTCGCAACGCTCGTCTTAATTCGATAATTTATCGACTGACGAAGTTGGCAACGTTGTGCAGCAATTTCTACCTACGCCATCTTTTGCCATCGTTTGAACATATTGATTTTTAAAAACAAACAAAACAGAAATTGGATTTAAATAAGTGTATTCTTGCAACATTCTTCATGTATACGAAGTTGGCACTCGTTGAGCAGAATTTTCAACCTACGTCTCTTTTGTCGTCGTTTGAAGTATGCATGGGGTCATTTTAAACATATTGATGTTTGAAAACAAACAAAACACTCGGTGATCGTCATTTTCTGCGTCCGTGTCTTTTGTTGTTCGTTGATAAAACGTTCGCGTCGGTAATAATTTTGTTATTTGTAAATTAAATAAATATATAAATTGTGTTACAAAAAGTACAAATAGTAACAGAGTATAATGTAGTGTAGTATATAATTTCTGAAAATAATGTGAAAAAACAGAATGTGGCATGTTTTTTTTTACAAAAGCCTCCTTTAATTACTTTCCTACGCTATGTGCTGTACTGAGATAAACTGTAACTGTATCACATATAAAGCGAGCCTGGATCCTGCTGGTGCAAATGTGCATTCATTGATGCTGTCACTTGTACTTGCAGTTTTAAACGAATTATTTATTTATGCATTTAAAAATTTGTTGTTGAATTCAATTATTATAAATTCCCACTGTGCATGTTTAATGATTTTTAATAAAAATTAATAAAAAAAACAACATTTTATTTATATTTTATTTTCAGGATTTCTTTCCAAAAATATTTAAATATGTTTCTGTGTAAACATACTACTTTTTGAATTGAAACAACTGATATGTTTTACTGGAAACATATTTATATTCAGGTCGTTCAAAATCATGTTTCAATTTGAATTTATGTTTCGGTTCAAATATTTATTTTATTTGGATGTAGTAATTATTATGTTTCCATTAGAACATACTCCATTTTAAGGGGCAACATTAAAATGTTCCCGGGATATTATAATGTAAGTCAGAGCTCATTACAACACTGTTCAAGTCTCAATACAACCCTGTTTACAAATGATTTATCAGTCAATTATATATTATGTTTACATAAAATTCCAAACATACATGTTAATGACTGCAAAATTATGTTTGGGAGAGCCTTTTTTTTTGCAGCGTGTATATACAAAAAAAGAAAAATTCGTAAAAATAACCAAAAAGGCACATCAACACAATACAATATTTTACACTAAAAAATGTATTAAAAACAAATAAAAATGTTTTTGAAATAAATACATTTGTATTGGTTTTACGCCCAAAGATATTTACTTTTGTTTTAAATAAATTCATGTAGTTGTTTTTGTATGAAAAATGTAAAAAATAAGTACATACATATTTTTATTGAATTTCAGAACAATTTTTTATTAAATTTGTCTTAAAATTTTTAAATAAATTTGTCTTAAAATTACTGAAATTACAATTATTTAGCTATCCAGAAAAGTATCGAAAAATTAATTCATTTTTGTATTTTTAATACAAAAAATGTATTGAGTATATATGAAAAAAATGTATTTAATTGTCCTATTGACTAATTTTAATGGGATTTGAGGGAATTTCTTCTGGGTGTAAATATATATATCAATATTATATTATTATAGATTAAGGGTTGACTAAACTAAATTGTACGGGTTTTTATTCGTTTGCCATTCGGTAACAGGTAATTGTTAAACTCCTTAAAAATCGATTGTGATATGTCTGTTGGCTGTCTTTCAATTTAGTTTGCCCAAAAATTTTCTAAATTGAAAAGTAAACGCTGCATTACCGACAAAATTTAGTTTAGTCAGCAATTTAGTCGAACTCGCACGCACCCTAAATAGGCGAATAAGATCAAAAAGTTGTAGACAGTTTATTTTGTATGATATTTTCAATTTATAAAAACAGGATTGTCCCCAATAAAAACGCAAACGACGTGAGTTAGGTTGCCTTATACAAAATACTTATAAATCAGTGATCGGGGATGCATAAGGTTTTCTTATGTAGGAAAAACTCAACATGACACTGATACTAAATAGGGTTTTCAGTGATATTTCATATTACAATATGATAATTTTTTAGTTTCTAATTACCACAGCAATAAAAAAATACTACATATTTCCTCAGCAATTATATATTGTCACATTAATACCACGGTTAGAACTAGCGTATGTAGCTCGTCTGGTTAGTGCGTTGGACTACGAGCAAAAAGTCGCTGGTGCGTTCGAATACGAGCTGAAAGGTCAGCGGTTTGATCCCCAGCGACTGTCAACATCTTTTTCGTAGAAAATATTTTTCTGTGCGACGCTACCTCTCGGCAGTAAATGGCAAACCTACGAGAGTAGAACATTTCCTATGAAAAGCTCTCACCCGCCGTACGGATTCGGCAATAATCTGTACACAGAAAGAAAAATCTTCACTTGATGAATTTATTCATAAATATTATGAATTTTTCAACCAACTACCAGATTCATTATATTGATACCACCGTTCATTAAATGACATATTAATGAATGCATTCATTATATATATATGAACAAAATATTCAATACGATGAATTCGTCATATTGATGAATTTGTTCATAATATTTAAAATTTTTTTTTTTGTTTAAAATAATTTAAAAAAAAGTGTTGTAAAAAGTTTATTTAAAAAATAACAGTAAAAAAATTATCCGAAAAAAAAAGTTGTAAAAAAAAATTTATTCATAAAAAAAAAATGATTTCAAAAAAATTATTTTTTGGAATTTTTTTTTTTTCAAAAATATTTTTTTTATAAATATAACTTTTTATTAATAAAAAGTTGTAATTATAATAAATATATTATAAAACATTTTACTAATTTATGCTTGTCGAGCAAGCTTTATATAAGAAATAACACATAAGAACTTCTTGAGAACTGAGAAGTAGGGCAAAAAATGAACGAAAAAAAAATATGTTGATAGAAATTTGGTTTTTTGAACAGCGTTCTTCAATATGATGAACATATATGTTGTATTTTATATTTTGGTTCATTAATATGATGAAACGTATTCTTCACACACAGTTCATCATATTGAAGAACACTTTTTCGACAGTTACCAAGCGTTCTGCATATTTATTTCTGTGTAGGTTCCACCAATTTTGAGTACAAAAATAACACACACAGCTCAAATGGTGAGAGAGCTCGGCCGAAGTTCTATACAGGACTGTAGCGCCAAACTATTATATATACATATATAGAACTTCTACACATTTTTTAAAACCACAACATTTCACACGAAACATATATATGAAATTGGCATTTTTTTGCAAAAACAAAAGCCTTGGACATTTTTTAAATTTTTTAGTTTTCATATATTAATTAAATTTACTTCATTATTTATAAATTTTCCATGTTGTATCATAATAGAAAAGAAATACAAAAATAAATAACAAGCTCATATAACATATTTTGTAGGAAAAAAGAAAACAAGTACACTTTTCATTAAAAAGTAAGAAAATAAATACAAATGTAATTGATATGTATTAAAATTACAATTTTTTGAAACAAGTGTATAAATTATTGAATGAATTATTATTTTAATCGATAAATACTACAAAATATTAAAAAGTTTCCATTGAGATAATATTAAAATATATATTTTTTTTAATAATTTTCCTATTGACTAATTTTTATGGGGTTTTATGGAATTTTTTTTTTGGGTGTATACATACATTTATAATGAAACATTAAATATTTTTAAATATTTGGGAAAAATGATCTCTGTAATGCATGGCTTATAACAGAAAACCAACTGAACTACAAGGGGTTGCGTTCGGAACGATGTCCAAGTAAAACGATAAAAAACACAACCTGCTGGAATCAGGTTATGTATTCCCCTCGGAACACTTTTCATTGTAATACTTATCTATAAAACAGGTTTTCTGGTACTCAAGAAAACCAGATATATAGCACGTCTGTAAAAATAAAAAAGTCCAATAGATCCAGGAACTCCAAAGACGATTTTAAAGCCCTTGCCCAAATGTTTGAATTGTATTCCATCATAGACTAAACAATAAGTTCGCATGAATGAAGTATGCCTTACAACGGTTTAGAAAACCGAGACATTAGGCAGCTTCTTTAGACACATCAAATACAAGATCATTCCAACTAGGTCACTCTATTCGAATTGGAAAATAAGATTTATCAAATACATTTCGTTTTATATATGCATTATTTTTACAGAACGACGATCTTAATACCGCAGTCACTGCATTGATAACCAAATACAAGCAAAGTTGGCCCAGTATCTCCAAGCTGTAAGTATTAGCAGCAATATAATTCAAAATCTGACTCATTCTAAAAACAAATATATGACCTTAGAAAAATTGAGCTCGATACCTTGAAGAACTTTCCGAACTACGACTACCTAGCGGACATACAAGAGATACTGCTGGAAATGGATGAGGCGAGTGCCAGCGAAATTTTAGTGCTGCTCGGCGAAGAGCTAATCACCTCATGTTGCACCGGTATTATTGAGCGTGCTTTTCGTTGTCTCGGTACGGATTTGCAAGAGTTTTTGGGTTCTTTAGATGGTGTTTACGATGTTTTGAAATTGCAAGAGGTATTAATTAATGAGTAGAATATTTTGAGTTAAAAAGTTCTTAATTATTATTGTCAACTTTATAGGAGGATGTTACCGATACCGGGTTTGTTTGTGCTGGCGATGGAGAGTTAATATTTACATCTGAACGTCCGGTTATCGCTTGGTTACTGCTGGGTTCGCTCAAGGCCTTAACACGCATGTTGTACAATGTACATGTAAACATTAAAATTGAGCCCGTCGAGGGTGATGCAAGGCGGTATCGTTACTTGTTTACTGTGGTCCATGAGGTGACCACTGTGCGGCGCAACGAGTTGGCCAAGCGGCCGGATTTGCCGATGCAACGCAGTAATTCCGGTAATACAGCGGATCTCGCAATTGGTATGAGCACCTTTTGCAAAGCATTTCCATGGCATTTCATTATGAACGAGAACCTGGAGTTGGTGCAACTTGGTAAGTTGTTTCAAAGGTTTATCGGCCAGAGTAATCGTGACATTTAAAAGTGAAACTCAATAACCGACAGGAAAAGAATTACAGCTTAACAGTCGAATCTTAAAAATATAGAGATCTCTCACAAAACAATAGTAAAATTGTCGAGATTAATTTCAAAATATCCCCGTCCCTATTTTTGGTATTTATAATGACCTTTTGTCATTGACCCAGAACCCAATTCATTCCTTTGCAAATGACAGTAACATTTGTCATTCATACTCGTTCAACAAGTGCCCAAACTCTTTGGAGATTTTGAGTAAAAGACGCACTATGAATGACACACTCAATAATGACCTTAAATCAATCTCAGGGTGGGATGTTGCTTATAGAGTAGATTTTAATGCAAGCAAGACCCAATGTTGTCTGTTATCTCACAAAAGAACGGATTCACCTCTCCCTCCCCTCAATATGGGTTCTGTGGATATTGCGCAGTCAGCTGCTCTTGATGTTCTGGGCATATCAATTCAATGTTATCTCCGTTGGAATGACCATTTAATGTGTCGAAAGAAGCGGCCAAGTGCCTCGGTTTTTTAAAACTGTGTAAAACATACTTTACTTCGCACATTTGGGCAGGGGCCTCAAAATCCTCCTTGGAGTTCCTGGACCGAATCCAACAACGTGAGATATATTTAATAGGGGATGAAAATATTTCATCGTCCATTGGTTCTCTTGAGCATCGAAGGACCATAGGGTGTGTAAGCCTGACATTTTGGATATTGGCAAGTTCAAAACAAACATTCACCGACACTACTCTATCTTTCCCCCTCCTTCTAACCTATCATCCCTTCTTACGATGAACACTGTGCTTTGCATGTATAGGGGGCATCCTCTGAGCGTTGGTTAATTTGTAAAAAAAAAATCCTAATCTTGACAAAGTCTTAAGTAGGAGATTTGACATGTACTAAATTTTCATAATTCTTACAATTCTCAATTATCGTACCCTAGGGTCTTGGAAGTTAAAGGCGAGTTTAAACGATGGGGAAAATAGCTAGAGTTAGAGAATAAATCTAATAGAGTTCTGTGAAAACTATATAGAGCTCTACGGTAGGAAGTTCTACGGTAGATTGTTTTCTCTATTGTTAGCTAATTTCTCTATCGTGTATACGAGGCTTAAATCTGTTTCCTTGAATCATCTCTAAAAAATATTTTTCTATTTCAATTCTCAATATCAACATAAATTGGTAGTTTATTTGTCTACCTTGTAAGAAGTAATATCGATTGCCAAGACGAGTTCCACAGATGTTTACATAATTTCTTACCTCTTTATAGGTCGTGGTTTCAGCAAACTCTATAAGCCACATATGGCGGAACACGGTTGTCATGCTTCGACCTATTTTAACTTCAAACGACCCAAAGGACTCTCCTTGAAGTTTCGTGACATAGTGCGACGCACCTACACGCCCTTTCTGGTGGCACTTAAAAATCCACCAGATGTTAAGGATTTTCCAGCAGAGGTAAATCTCATTTTTTGCCTCTAATTTCATTTTTTCAAATTCTAAATTTTCAAATAATCTCTAGAGTCTTGAGATCAAGGGCCAAATGGTGCACTGTCCCGAGTCAAACTCATTGCTATTCATAGGATCACCTTTTCTGGACGGTTTGGATGGTTTGACTTGCAATGGACTCTTTATCTCCGATATACCACTGCACGATGCTACACGCGAAGTTATACTTGTCGGAGAGCAAGCACGTGCTCAAGACGGATTGCGTCGTCGCATGGATAAGCTCAAGAGCTCCATCGAAGAGGCCAACTCTGCGGTGACCAAGGAACGCAAAAAGAATGTAAGTCTCTTGCATTTGATCTTTCCGGCGGAGATTGCGGAACGTTTGTGGTTAGGAGCCAGCATTGATGCAAAGACTTATCCAGATGTTACCATACTATTTAGTGATATTGTTGGTTTTACAAGTATTTGCTCGCGTGCTACGCCCTTTATGGTCATCAGCATGCTAGAGAGTTTATACAAGGATTTCGATGAGTTTTGTGATCTTTTCGATGTCTACAAAGTGGAGACTATAGGTGATGCGTATTGTGTGGCCAGTGGATTGCATCGTGCCTCAATCTATGATGCACACAAAGTGGCATGGATGGCGCTCAAGATGATTGACGCATGCGCAAAGCATATAACACACGATGGCGAACAGATTAAGATGCGTATTGGTTTGCACACGGGCACCGTGCTTGCTGGTGTGGTTGGACGCAAGATGCCGCGTTACTGTCTGTTCGGACACAATGTGACCATCGCGAATAAGTTCGAGTCGAGCAGTGAGGCATGCAAGATCAATGTGAGCCCCACAACCAAAGAGTAATTATGGTGTTATTGGACATTGGACACATGAGCTAACAAATATTATGTTTTATTACAGATGGTTGATCAAATACGAGGGTTTAGAATTTGAACTGCAGCCGCGTGATCCGAGCTGCTTGCCCAAAGAGTTTCCGAATGCCGGCGACAGCACCTGTTACTTCTTGGAGAGCTACCGCCATACAAATCTCGATGAGAATCTACCATTGGTCGAGCACATTAGTGAGGCCATGAAGACTATATCGATTGCGTCGGAAAATTAGCTAATTGGCGTAAAAGGTTCTGCAGCTTTTATATGATATGTTAATAAACGTAATCGTTGTTTTTTTGTATAAAGCATTCAATGCGTTAAAGTAGTATTTACGCAAAAACTATGTTACACAAAATGGATACTTTAACTTTAAAGGCTTAGTAATCTTCTGAAATTTAGATGACCTTTATAAAGCTTTAATGCAAGAGATATCTGCTAGTAGCTAATTGAAAAATTCAGATATAACTAAAAAAAATAATATGTCTGTCTTTTGCTCAAATTTTAAATTGCATAAAAGTTTGAAAAATAAGTATTGAAATTAATGTATTTCTATGTTGCAAATGTTTAACTCAATGTTGCGAAATTAAACTACAAATAAAAAAGTTCAAACTGAAATTAAAAATATTTTACATATATTTTTCAATAATACTAGTTAATGCCGTAAAAACACAAGAATATTTATATTTACACTATAATATATAAACAATACTATCTATTTACAAAAAATGCTGATAACAACCACATAAAAACATAACAAACTTAAATTTTAAAATTGATATAACGCACCTTCCCTCAATCAAAACTCTGGACATTATCTTAAAAATTTTTCGTTATCTTATCGCGCATGCGGTAAACGGTTTGAAAGTCTTTGGACATTTTCTGCAGACAACTCTGCAACTCAAAGGCCATGTCACAATAACCCAAATAATAATTTAGATTGGCACGATGCATACATTTCTGTATGATGGCGGAATTTTCCGTTGTCAGCACATTTGCCTCCATGAAACTTTGTTTGATTTCGGTCTCCTTTATGTAAAGAAACAAATATTAGTTTATTAAAAATACAAATTTGAATTTTAAGCATACATCAAGTCTGCCATAAGCATCGAAATAACGAAAATGTCTGAAGATACACTCCAATTGACATTTGTATGATGTGACAAAGGAATCTTCAATGTTGGCAGTAACTTCAGCACCAACATTATCCAACTCATCGGTGGCCTGTGTATGACAGAACTCTGTGGCCGTTTCACCGGGCTCTTTTGAACGTGTCGACTGTTACAAGTTATATATAGAATATATGTAGATAAAACTTATCTTTGTACTTACATATTTGTATGCTACAGCAGTATCAGCATCAAATAACAGCAGTTGCACTAATTCTTCACAATTTGCGCTCAGAAAAGTCCATTTATTATAGTAGGACAAACAGGTGCCATCCAGCGGTTCTTCTATATTGGCCTCTTCCAAGCAGTCCTCATTGAATTCGGTCTCAATATTGTCCCAGTGTTCCAATAGCTTGTGAGCCTATGCATTGGAAAACAGAGCAAATTTTAAAGATAAGCCACTAGAGATGAGTTAATGCAAGAACAATTGCAAGACATGTTAGTCTAGTGCTTGCTCTTGCAGTGTCGTTCTTGTTCTTGCATCAACAGCCATCTGATCAGGTCGAGTGCCGAGTGCCGAGTGAACATCGAAAGGCTTGGATTGATGCTCGAGTAGTACAAAAATGCATACTACCTACACTTTCAGTTAAAACAGACTAATACACCTTCTGTTCTTCAGTGTTCAAAAGAACTAATAGAGGATGAAATATTTGCAAAGCCTATTAAATAAATCGCATGTTCTTGTATTCGATCCAGGAACTCGATAGTAGATTTTTAAGATCCTTCCCGAAATATACTATATAAGGCCAAATGTAGACAGTACGCAATCCGGGTGTAGTGAATCACGGGTATTCATGTTTCAAAAGACCTCTTGTCTGGATACATTAAATGTATTATCATTCCAAAGGAGGTTACATTGCATTGATATGACGAGCATGTCAAGACCTGCTGACTTCGCAATACTAGAGGTTGAAGAGGTTAATCCATTTCTTTGTTTCTCCCACAAAAAATGGATAAAACCTTCCCAAAACTGGTAATGTTTGGACGGAATCAATTATATTTGCGCCCATTCAGAGATTGTCTTAAGGTAATTATTAAGTATAAAAGTCTTCTTATCTCAAGAGTTTTTTTCGAGTTTTAGATATATCTTACTCAAGAAAACTAAGGATACAAGATTCTTGTTTTCATTCGTTTTACATTTCTTGCTATATAGTTTTTTTCTTGCAGGGCCATTCTGATTATTGCATTAAAATGTCGAAATTACTCTTGACGAACTTATTCTTCCAAAAACTGCAAGAACCAGACTCTTGCATTTTTTTTTGCTCATCACTATACGTAGGGAATTTGCATATTTGTAATTGCCTTTTTCATTTTTATATTTATTTCTTTTTTCTTTTAGTATATTGTAAATAATTAGCTAGGCACTTAAGACAGTCATTAAATCACAATTTACTAAACTTACAGCCAGTCCTCTGCTTATCAAATCAATTAGTCCCAATTTGCTGAGAAAACACTTGACATAGCAGTGCGTCTCATGATCATCGGGATAAATGCGCTGGGCCCATTTCGACTTCAGAACATTGCTGGCCACATCAGAGTCATTCTGGCAACGTGCCTGCGCAAAACGCACATCCTCAGGTGTCAATAACACAGATGGAGTCAATGAATTGGCATAAGTTTCCAGACTTAAACTGAACAGGAGGAGGCATATAAAGTACTTTAGGTATCCCATAATTGGATTTGAGTTTACAAAAAATATATAACAATTATTATTAAGAGTTCAAACACATATTAAACTCTAATTATTTTTTTTATTTTTTTATTTTTACTTAGTTTTTTATTGAAAGAACTTTTATATTACACAAGCATTAATGAATCTCACATTTATTAAAATACATTTCTTATAATACCGCACTATAATTTATCGAACTTATATACTTTGGTATATTCTTAAAATGGTATTCCGTAAATAACCGTCTATTAAACCGAAATGAGCCCAGTGAGACTAAAAATAATAAAAAAGCACTAACGCATTGGGCCACTCCAGAACACGTACTGATAAGCGCCCGAACAGCACCAATGTCTGCAAAGTCCCATAACAATTGTGGGTCGAAACAGAACTAAACCGAACTGAACAGAACAAAATAAAAAAAAGCACGAAACAGATACGTAGCGCAGATACTTCGATATAACTACATACAACAAAAGTTTATACCTCATTTACTCATGCTGAGTTTAGTCATTTCATAGACACTAAACAGCAACAACTATGAACTACAACAAAACGTTGAAATGTTTGACATGACGAACTTGCTGTTTGTTGAACTTTTTTTATCTATTTCATTTTTTTTTTCGCTTTCTATAGATATTTTTATATTTTAATTATATTGCTCAACATGTTATTGTATCTGATATCTGATAAATACGCGTAAGTGCGCGCACGGATAGATAAGATGCGGTAGACACATGGGCTTGGATGGCGCGCGACTGACGTTCTATCCCACATTCATGATTTACAATTAATTGTCGGGTATTTGTCATAGCTGTCGTAATTCATATGGAATATAGGAACAACTTAATTTTACAACCAGTTAAAGTTAACTTTTACTGCATGTGCTTTTTTCCTAATTACCTTCAGCTCGTGACAGATCTTTAAACAGCTGTTGATAAATCTCATTAAATAAAATCAAAAACAAACTAAGTCCTACGAATTAGAACAAAGAATGTTAAATAGGTGTACAAAGTTTATATATGTAATTGTTTGCAGCAAACATGTTATATTTATAATCATAATTTTAAGTAAATAGAGGAGACTGGTGCTATGTTGACACTTTTTGGGAAATGCTTATTTTTGTAGATTAAAGCAATAATCTATTATATAGTTTGATATATTGATTCATTAACTGAAAATGTTTCATATACGGTTTATATGCAGAATTATTTGTTTTCGCTAAACAAATACAAAATGCGTCGCAAAATAAACATTTAAAAAAAGGCTGAGGAAAACTTGACAAACAGGGTTGTAGGAACAGGGTTGTTTAGGAAAAGTGACTAGATCTAAAGTACTGAACTACTCTTAAAAACTCGATTTGCTTTGAAAGAAACCGATTATTTTAACTTGTCAACTCTGGGAGTCAATTGACTGTTTTCTTTATGACTGCACTACTTTACTCTAATTCCAAAATGGTTTTGGTACTAGAATTTGTTTGATTAGTTCTCCTTTTCTCACGGGGTACCTTTTTCGATATCCCGTTTTCATTTTAAATTAAATGTCTACACTATTATTTTTGTTTCTCTTTTCAAAAACAGTATTTTGGTGTTCATAAAAAAATATATACGCGTGAATTCAGCACAACATAGAAATATACGTTTATACAATATATATTTTTTAACAATTTCTAATGGCGGGAATTCAGGACAAATTTACCCTTCTTTCAAGGTCATAATTTTGAAAAATGTGTCACGTTTGAGGGGTTTTCACGATAATTCACGAACGTGATTTTTCACTGAGAAACCGATTACACGACAAGATTCAGCAACCTTTAAGGATGAAGATGTGAAAATATGGAGACGTTGGCAATTCTAGAAGTTCCTTTTTTGATCCGTTTTTCAAGATGATATGTCATAATTTTGAAAAATGTGTCACGTTTGAGGCGTTTTCACGATAATTCACGAACGTGATTTTTCACTGAGAAACCGATTACACGACAAGATTCAGCAACCTTTAAGGACGAAGATGTGAAAATATGGAGACGTTGGCAACTCTAGAAGTTCTTTTTTCATCGATGTCAGTAATTCAGGGGATCATTCTATGACTCAAAAAAGAAGAAAATGTAAAATAGGTTACTGTCCTATTTAACCTTGTTTGAGATACAGTGTGTTATAAAGTATAATATGTTGATAACTGAATAACAATTTTATGTTAGGAAAGGAAGAAATCATGGGGTTCGAAGGTGTGATATACCATTGGAAAGGTAATTTAATTTTCTAAAACACGAGTTATAATAATAATAATAGTTTGGCACTACAGTCCTATAAGAACTTAGGCCGAGCTCTCTCCCCATTTTGAGCTGTGCATGTTATATTTGTACTCAAAGTGGTGGGACCTACAGTTTATTGCCGAATCCGAACGGCGGGTGAGAGCTTTTCATAGGCAAGGTTTTACTCTCGTAGGTTTGCCATTTACTGCCGAGAGGTAGCGCGATATAGAAAAATGTTTCTATGGAAGATGTTGTTAGCCCCAATCTAGGCTTGAACCGGGGACCTTTCGGCTCGCAGTACAACGCACTAACCACTGAGCTAATCACTGAGCTACCGCGGAGTTATAAATTGTTATTCATTCTACTTTATAACCAATTTTCTTGTTCTCGGTTGGAATGGTAGTGTACTTGCTAGTGTAAATACGTACTTTACTAACGGCCATCATCTATCAACATTACTACTGCTTATTATCCCGTTTTTATAAAAATTGGTTCCTCAAATTGGGCCTATGAATTATATGGCAGGGTGACAAAGAACACAAAATTTCAGTTTTACACGTAAATGCTGCCCCTAGACGTATGTTGTATGCATTTCATATTTCATTTTACAACGTAAATGCTGCATATCTTTAGGGGCATGTTACGTGAATGTTAATTTTCATCAATGACGTCATCAATATCATTTCATCAATGATGAATTTTCACAATGTCATTGATATATGTATATATGACATATGGTGTATGAAATCTTTAATGCAATGTTCTTTATGAATTGTTGTAGACATATTCATCTATGACAAATTTACCCATGTCCTCGATTCATCATTGATGACCTTGTCGTCAATGAGTCCAGTTCCTGCTGGTTCGGGTTCTATTTTTCACGTTTCGCTTACTTTTACATGTTTTTCCGTGCTTTTTTCGTGTTTTGTCATGTTGTCGTGTTTTTCCATTTTTCTACGTGTTTTTTTAAATCCCGTGCTTTATTGTGCTTCTCGTGCCTGTAACCTATCGGCGTACTCGTGCCATAAAAAACAGACAACAATACAAAAAGTATCAGAAATAAAAAACCTTTTTAAATTTAATTATTTATATATTTTTATTCAGTTTTTGTCCATTTGTTTTTTTTTTTTTTAAATCAAAATTAGTGAGTAGCAGCTGCCTGCTGTTTGAGGAAAGCCTTGAACTTATCGCCAATTTTGCTGGCCATAAAGCACTTGTGTACGCGGAACACATAAACATCATCGGTGCTGCCCTGCTCGTTCTTGTCGACGCAACCTTCTACAATTGCCAGAACCTCAGACTCTTCCATGTCCATTTGGAATTGCTTGGCCACACGCTCAACATAGTAACCGTGTCCGTGGTTAAACACATCCATCTTGATTGAATTGCAGAGCAGATACTTGCGGATGGGTTCCTCATCGGGATATACGAAATTCTTCAAAGTATTGAAATGTTCGGGTGTGAGTGCAGCCTCCTTGGCGCATTCGAAACGAATGTTTTTGACTTCCTCGGGAGTATTAACGGTCCATTCCTTGGCATGAGCCTGTAATTTAAAATATATTTTATATTATTCAATTCTTTATGTAAATGATTAATTTTTTAAAATTCAATATATATTTAATGTATTTTTTACTAACCAAAGCCACAAGAGCCAATACGACAAAAATGCACTTCATGTTTAATGTTATGATCTGCTCGATTTAAGATTTAGCAATCAACTAATTAATCCCAAATTTCAAGCCACTATTTATACGATTTTTTTTTTTGCAGCAGGTGATAAGAATTACTTGAATTGTTTTCAAAATTTATTATTTTTATAAATAGTTTATAATTTTAATTACCAAAAACAGAAAAACAAGAACTCACTATTGATAAGTTTGAAGCACCTAATTTAGAATATTTTTGCAGATCATTTGAAGAATAGCGTACACGTTGGTAGACAACATTTCTTATCAGAGGTCAATACTGATTGTCTTGCATTGGTTCTACTGCATTTAAAGTATTCATTTAAATTGTGTTTTATATTCTAACCTTTCCGTTCTAATGCCGGATATTTTTTTTTTTAGTTGTGATAATCAATTATTGTGTCTCAGCTTCCTCATCTTGCTGCAACACAACTACAGTAATTGACAAATATTAAACTTGGTGCAGTTTTTGCTGCTTGCCTACTCGTTGCTTTGTGCAGAACAAAATTCACATTTTGTTCATTATACAAATTATAGTTATAGGTTTAGCTAAGCACAAACTGCATACAAGACCGCTGATGAGGAAGCCTGGCTTTTTTTTTTTTTTACAAATTAACCAACGCTCAGGGGATGCCCCCTATTCATGCAATGCACAGTGTTGATCGTAAGAAGGGATGATAGGTTAAATGGAGGGTGGAAAGATGGAGTAGTGTCGGTGAATGTTTGTTTTGAACTTGCCAATATCAAAAATGTCGGGAAAAACAGACGCAGGGAGATTGTTCCACAAACGTATCGTGCGACTGAAGAACGAATTCTCTCGGTAATGCGTGGTTCTATTGAGAGCCGAGTGAACTACGAAGGGGTGGGCTTGGTTCGATGCCCGAGTAGAACGAGAGGACACACGACCTGGTGGAATCAGGCCATGTATTTCCCTCGAACACTTACCATTGTAATACCTATAGAACAGGCTTACACACCCTACGGTCCTTCGGTGCTCAAGAGAACCAATAGAGGATGAAATATTTTTTATCCCCTATTAAATATATTGCACGCTGTTGGATTCGATCCAGGAACTCCAAAGAAGATTTTGAAGCCCCTGCCCATATGTGCGAATTATATTCCATCTTAGGCCGAATATAGGTGGTGTAGACAGTGCGCAAGTCAGCTGGAGTGAAGTATGTCTTACACCGTTTTAAAAAACCGAGGCACTTGGCCGCCTCTTTCGACACGTCAAATATGTGATCATTCCAACGGAGATCACATTGAATTGATATGCCCAGAACGTCAAGAGCAGCTGACTCTGCAATATCCACAGTACCCATATTAAGGGGAGGTAGGGTTGAATCCATTCTTTTGTGAGACAACAGACAACATTGGGTCTTGCGTGCATTAAAATCAACTCTATTTGCAAGACCCCAATCGGAGATTGTTTTAAGGTCATTATTGAGTGTGTCATTCATAGTGCGTCTTTTACTCTCAATCTCCAAAGAGGTTGGGCGCTTTTTGAACGAGTATGAATGACAAATGTTGCTATCATCTGCAAAGGAATGGATTGGGTTCTGGGTCAATGACAGAAGGTCATTGATAAATACCAGAAATAGGGACGGGGATAGGACGGAACCCTGCGGGACTCCAGAATTGATGAAATGTTGTTCCGAAAGAACACCATCCATCGCAACTCGTATTGAACGACCCTGGAGAAAACTCGATATCCATCGAGTAAAAGATTCACCAACACCATATGCAATTAGTTTTGAAACGAGGGCTTTATGCCACACTCGATCAAAAGCCTTGGAGATATCAAGAGCAACAGCCTTGCTCTCCCCGAAAAGGTGAACACACACGACAATGAAAAATATTTCACTCAAAATGCAAAACAATTTCATTAAAAATTAAAATAAGTTAATTTTTATTTCTTTTATTTTAGAAAAAAAATAAACAATATATATTTTTTAACAATATTAGTAATTCCATTATTATTTTTAATTATTTTATTATTTCAAAGAAATTGTTTGAGTCGAGAAGGTCGATATCTTTAATAAATGCATCAAGAAATATAAAGAATTAAAAAATTCGTGAAGTTTGATAAAAAATAGCAGTGAAAACAAACATCAGTATAAGGTTATAATTAGGATCTTTGCGCTTTTTCGGCTACAATTAAGTTACTGTGACCGATTTGTAAGCGAATATGACTGAAATTGGTCATACGTATCTTCTGGTTACTTGAGTATTTAACTAACGGCCATCATTAACATTACTACTACTTACTATCCGGTTTTATAAAATGTGGTTCCTCAAAAAGGGGCTATGAATAATATGGCAGTGTGACATCGAACACAAAATTTCAGTATAACACGTAAATGCTGCCCCTAGAAGTATGTGATGTGCATTTTACATTGCATTTCACACCGAATATGCTGCATACCTTTAGGAACTTGTTACGAAAATTCGATTTTCACACCAAATGTTTAAATTGAAAATAATCTCATTTAATTTCAGAATAAACATTGATTGTTATTTTATAGTATGTTTTTTTTCTGAGTTCTGGTAATAAAATTTAAATCAAATACTTTAATAACATTTGAACCAGAGAAAATATCGATCTTTTTTATATTTTTCAAATTTCAAGGACGAAACGCGAGCATAAGATTTGCTTCAAAAATGATGGAATGTTAGCAGGACATCAATAGATTCAAATTCTATATTTTTCAGCCTATTTTAATCCAAAATAATTTTATTTAGATGATAAATAAAATAAAATATTCTTTTATAGTTATTTTTAACTTTATTTGCAATGCGCGATCACAGGACATTTTGTTGACTCTTTTTGTGGTAATCTCTAATAGCATTATGTAACTTTTAGGGCCTATTACAATTTAAAATAAAAATAAAAGTTTGTCCATGGCAAAAACAATTTAAGCACTTAAATTGTTCAATTTCAAAATTTGTATAAAAATCTAAAACTATTAACAGAATTAAAATCTTTATAATATTTAATTATTTATATAATTTTATTCAGGTTTTTTTTTATTCTACTTAAAATCAGACTTAGTGAGTATTGGCTGTCTGTTACTGTTTAATGAACGCCTTGAGCTTATTTCCAATTTTGCTGGACATCAGGCATTTGTGTCCGCGGAACGCCCAAACATCATCGGTGCTGCCCTGCTCGTTCTTGTCGACGCAACCTTGAACAATTGTCAGAATCTCAGATTCCTCCATATCCATTTTGAATTGTTTGGCCAGACGCTCAACATAGTAACCTTGTTGATGTTTGAAGACGTTCATCTTGAGAGCAGTACAAAGCAGATACTTGCGGATGGGTTCCTCATCGGGATATTCCAAATTCTTCAATATGCTGATGTATTCGGGTGTGAGGGAAGTCTCCTTGACGCATTCGAAACGTATATTTTTGATTTCCTGTGGAGTCTTAGCAATCCATTGCTCAGCATGAGCCTGCAATTTTTAAATTATTTTAAATAATTCCATTTTATGTATGTATTTAAGTTTTATTTAAAACTTACCAAGGCCACAAAAGCCAATACGACAAAAATGCATTTCATGTTAAATGATCTGATCTGCGTTATTTAGGTTTTAGCAAACAACTAATTATACCGAAATTTGAACTCACTATTTATACAATTTATACTGGTGATAAGGATTACTAACAAGTGTTTTCAAAATTAATTTGAATTATTTTAATAATAAATAGTTCATAATATTATTTAACAAAACCATAAAAAAAGAATTCACTATTGATAAGTTTTAAGCACCTAATTTAGAAAATTTTGCAGATCATTAGAAGAATAGCGTACACGTTGATAGACCATATTTCTTATCAGAGGTCAATACTGATTGTCTTGCATTGGTTCTATTGCATTTGAGGTATTCATTTAAATTGTGTTTTATATTCTCAAACCTATCTGTTATAAAGACGGATCATTTTATTTTTGTCAGAATCAATTATTGTGTTCAAAACAAGTACTTGTATGTCTCAAGCATGTTGCTTATTTACTTTTTAGTTTATAAAATTTGTATATATGCGGCATTCCATGTCAGAACGCCCTCCTAGTTTTTGGATTGTCGTGGATTTTTTTAATTTGTGCAAAATATTAGAAACTTTGGTAATCTGGTTACCAAGTACCCAACCAGAATTGCAAATTTGTAATTTTTGGAAAAATGTAGAAAAAGTAATATAAAACAGCAATCTAATTGCATGTCACGCCTATCTTCTGAAATCCATGCAAACAAAAAATTAGACCATTGGACCTACATGACACGTAGGAGTTAAATCAATTATGGGTCCGAATAGTTGGCAGTACGTTTGTGAGTTTTAGTCGAGACGGGATTTTATTATATTTAGATATTTATAAATTTGTATGTATATTTGTACGTAGCCGCGGTAGCTCAGTGATTAGTGCGTTGGACTGCGAGCCGAAAGGTCCCCGGTTCAAGCCTGGACTGGGGCTAACAACATCTTTTCATAGAAACATTTTTCTATACCGCGCTACCTCTCGTCAGTAAATGGCAAACCTACGAGAGTAAAAAAAAAAAATGGTGAGAGAGCTCGTCCGAAGTTCTATACAGGACTGTAGCGCCAAAATATTATTATATTCATTGATATTTTGCATTGCAAATTTATTAAATAAATCAGTTCAACGTTATTCGAAATTAAAAATTGATGAAATAAAAATTTGTAAGTGCCTAATTATTTTGATTTGAATTTATTTCGAAACGTCAAAGTTATGGCAGACTTTATGGGGACATTTTAGTCATACCATAATTTTTGACATTTATGGCAAGACATGTAGTGCCTCCACAACACGTTTTGATCGTACAACATAAAAATGTCCATAAATTATGGATTGTGGAGACGCAGTATCAGTTTTAGTATAGAGAAATGGTATCTATTTGTTCTATTTTTTATGATTTATCTATCAAAAATATATATTTTTTTTGTTTTGTTAACTGCACTCGAACTGCGGAGAAGAGCATACACAATTATGTTTATTTTGACATAGCATACTTTGAAAAAATTAAAATAAGTACATTTTTCATTAATATTGGCTTCGTGAATCGGATTTTTATCTCTTTGACTTTAGAATACGCTTAAAAAAGTTTATACTTTTTTTATAATTATTTTTTGCAAAAAATAAAATGCATTTTTTCTCAAAAACGTTTCTCAAAAACGTCATGCAGCAAATTAATTAGTCGACGCAGTTTCAGCAATCACATTTGCTAGAACTACGTCGACTAAATTATTTGCTGCATTGACGTATAAATATTCATATTAGCGAACGCAGTTGCTTATATAACGAAGAATAGCAAATTAGTGAATTTCATTGCTGGATTGATTAATGAATGCAATTAATATCGGTTGCTATTTTTCCGTCGATTATTTTTTTCTGTGTACCATGTACTAAGATTGTGATCTCACTTTTCTATTTTTCCCTAATTGAAATCCTATGTTATAAAGGTAATCCATTCTCAACAATTTCAGTATATAAATTGTTTAATTTAACAATAGTGTAAAATTTATGTAAACTATTAACAGAATTACAAAACTTTTTGATATTAATTATTTTAGATATTTTTATTTAGGTTTTTTCCATATTTTTTTTTTCCTTCTTAAAATCAAAATTAGTGAGTAGCGGCTGCCTGTTTCTGTTTGATGATTTCCAACAGCTTTTCGCCAATTTTGCTGGCCATAAAGCACTTGTGTGCGCGGAAAGTCCAGACATCGTCGGGGCTGCCCTGCTCGTTCTTGTCGATGCAACCTTCCACAATGCTCAGAACCTCAGACTCATCCATGTCCATTTTGAATTGCTTGACAACGCGCTCAGGATAGTAACCGTGTTCGTGACTGAACACATTCATCTTGAGAGCAGTGCAGAGCAGATACTTGCGGATGGGCTCCTCATCGGGATATTCAAAATTCTTCAAATTATTGAGATATTCGGGTGTGAGGGAGTTCTCCTTGACGCATTCGTAGCGAATGTGTTTGACTTCGTCGGAAGTCTTGACGGTCCATTCCTCGGCATGAGCCTGCAAATTTCCAAAATTATTTTAAATTATTCTATTTCATATATAGGTATATTAAATTTTTAAAATAGTATATATATATTATTTCTTTTTTAACTAACCAAAGCCACAAGAGCCAATACGACAAAAATGCACTTCATGTTTAATGGTCAGCAAACAACTAATTATTTCCAGATTTGAAGTCACTATTTATACGATTTATTCAGGTGATAAGGATTAGTAAAAAATGTTTTCAAAATTAATTTCAATTTTTTTAATAAATAGTTTTTAATTTAATTACCAAAAAAAAAAACTCACAATTGATAAGTTTCAAACACACGCTGGTAAACTAAATTTCTTATCAGAGGTCAATACTGATTGTCTTGCATTGGCTCTACTAACCTTTTAGTTATAATACCGGATATTTTTTATTGTGAATATTAATTATTGTGTTCATAACAACCTCAAGCATTTTTCTTATTTACTTTATAATTTTTGAATATTGAAACTCCACATTCCTTGCTAAATATCTAATTATAGAATATTTTTTATATTTACAGCACCCTAGCTGGATAAGGCCTCAACACGACAAGGCTGGGGCTCTTTGTGTTACATTATGATTCTTTGTTTCAAATATAATTATATACCTATTAAAATAATTATATTTAGTTTAAAATATTTTTTTTATCCCGAAACAAAGCTTTTAATTGTATGTAAATAAAATTTAATTAGCTGCAACCATCATATGTTTACAGATAATACAATATGTTTACAGGCGAAACATACTTATATTCCCATTCAAATATACATATGATATATTTGACGCCAAAACATATTATGAATAGACTATGAATTTTTCTGTCGTGACAACATTTTTGTTCAGTGGTAAAAATCTATTATTCAGAGGCAAACATATTATATGTTTACACATACCCAGACAAAATTTTAAGTAGGGAAATGGTTCGAAACACGCAGGCAAACAAGCTCTACCTATACGCATTGAAATCACATTTTTTATGAAGCTTTGTGGTAGGCAAAAGTGGGAATTTGGACAAAAGCTGCTAATTCTCTGCTATAGCATGAAAACAAAATTGGTAGGGAAATAGCAGGCATAGGTAGAGTATGGTAGCCAAACAGCCATATGGCACAAATTATCTTTTTCAATCAATTCCAACTAATTATAAAACTGGTTGACTTTCAATGGGTTTGCCTAAGTATTGCAAAATAGAGTCAAATGAAAATAACATAGTAAATACTTTCAAAATTAAATAAAAAAATTTACCAGCCTATGTTCATATGGAATAAAAAAAAATCAGTCTCTTTATCAAATTTGTGAGTTTGACTTAATCTTAGGACTTAAAGAGTGATCTGCATAAACAAATTAAAAGGAAGTATGGAATTATAGATCTAGTTTTATAGATAATATATAATGTTTCTTAATTATGAATATCAATAAATAATATGTGTAATAGGTACAACTTTCTTGCGTTTGACCGATCCTAACTTTGCTCTGATCCATCCGAATTTCATTGGGTTTATTTAAAAATATTAGCTGAAGTATTCTCAAAAGACAACAAAAGGTTAGTTAAAAAACGCAAATATGTAAAAGGTTAAAATATTTAGCCGCATTACGTATTAACTCTAACTCTTTAGGCGATTATAATCACCAATTTCATCCAAAAATCATACATAAATCGTGGATAAATTAAAAAATGTTTTTGGTTGTTGTCTATTGTAATATGTAGTCGTTTCCATTTAACATAATTAATGTCCTAATACTTTTTTTTTAAATTTTTTATTTAAACTTGAGAATTCTTTTGTCGGAAATCGGTGCTTTCACTTTAGATCTTCACATGTCCAACACCATGATGTACCTTGGACATTCGATAATGGCGAAGGAAATATTTTTTTCTATGATGGTAGAATTATAATTCAGCCCTCTGTGGAAATGGAAAACTTTCACATAATAACACCACAATAATAGTGCCATTTTTAGTAGATTTAAAAACAAATACAAATGAAAAATTTTAAATTTAGAAAACAATATTCACACAAAGATGACGATATTATTTAGTTTTTAATTCTTTTATTATTTTTTTTATTTATTTTATTTTTCTTAAAAACGAATTTAATGGGCGGCTTCTTGCTTCTTCTTGAGGTACGACTTGATCTTGTCGCCAATTTTGCTGGCCATAAAGCACTTGTGTGCGCGGAACGTCCAAACATCGTCGGGGCTGCCCTGCTCGTTCTTGTCGACGCAACCTTCCACAATTGCCAGCACCTCAGACTCATCCATGTCCATTTTGAATTGCTTGGCCACGCGTTCAGGATAGTAACCGTGTTCGTGATTGAACACATTCGTCTTGACAGCAGTGCAAAGCACAAACTTGCGCATTGGTTCCTCATCGGGATGTTCAAAATTCTTCAAATTATTGATATGTTCGGGTGTGAGTGAAGCCTCCTTGACGCATTCGTCGCGAATGTTTTTGACTTCCTCGGATGTCTTGGCGGTCCATTCCTCGGCATGAGCCTGAAAATTTCAAAAATATTTTTTATTATTCTATTTCAAATATAGGAATATTAAATTTTAAAAATAAATTATATATTTAAGTTGGTTTTTAACTAACCAAAGCCACAAGAGCCAATACGACAAAAATGCACTTCATGTTTAATGGTCTGGTGTGTTCGATTTAAGTTTCAGGAAACAACTAAATTATCCCAAATTTGAAGTCACTATTTATACGATTTATTCTGGTGATAAGGCTTACAAAAACGTGTTGATTTGAATTATTTCAATAAATAGTTTTCATTTTAAATACCACAAAAAAATAACTAGTGATAGGTTTCATGCACACGTTGTAAACTAAATTTCTTATCGGAGGTCAATAATGATTGTCTTGCATTGGTTCTACTAACCTTTCAGTTATATTACCGGATTATTTTTTTTTGTTTGTTTGTGATAATCAATTCTTGTGTTTATAAAGCATTTTACTTATTTACTTTAATGTTTTTAAATATTTAAATAGATGTCATTCCACGTCAGAATGGCTACAAATACGCAGGGAAAGTGTGTGTTGATATATTTGAACTCAGCTCGCGATAAAAAGTGTTAAAATTTCTAAAATAAATTAATAAATTAAAGTGAAAAATAATTTAAAAAATGTGTTTAGTTTTAATAGATCGACAATACCATCCCCGGCTTTGTGCTGGAGAAGACGGTGGTTACTATGAACTTTTTTTTTTCAAATATACACTCTTTTGGTATGAAAATGTTTGTATTGAATTTTATTAAAAATATCAAGAACCAAAAATGCTCTATTTGATGAGGAAATTGATGTGGAGAATTTTCAGCGAAATCCGAATATGGGAAATGGATCGGAAATGTCGTCTCCCACGAGGAATATACTAAAAGTGTGCATTTTTTGCGAAATTACTGATTCAAAATACTACCAACGAGCAAAATCAGATTAAAAATACAGAAGTAGTGATTAAATTTACAGGCACTTTTTATATTTTTATTTTGATCAGTATTTAAAAATTCAAAAATAGAATCATGAGCAGGGCAAGTTTTTTTGGCACAAAATATAGTTAACAATGGCAGTCAAAATGGCACAAAAAAAACAGTGAAAATGGCACTAAAATAGGCAAAAATGGCACAAAAATAGTCAAAATAGTCAAAAGCAAAACATTTCGATTGAAAACTTTATTAAATTTTTCGATGACATTATAGATTTCTCTTTTACTTCCAAACATTCCTTTATTGCAAATCCTTTTGTTTCCAATTTCTGGATGCTTGAACTAATGCATTCAAAATTGCTCTTTATTTATATTAAGTCAGATTTAATTGCAGGTTTTTTTACAATGTACATCTTCAAAATGTAATTTGCTAATATTCATTTACAAAAATAGTTATATATCTGTCAATTTTTAAACGATGATCCCAATTTTTGTACCACATGATGAAAAAATGTAAATCTATCAATTGCTATTTCATCTCTAAAAATGCATCAATTACTATTAATTAATATTAATCTACAAACTCAAAATTTAAATTTTTCATAAAAATATATTTGGTGACTTTTCGTTCTATAACGACGATATATACTTTTCTATACCTAACATCTCTCTATTGTCGATTTTTTAAATACTGTACAAAATAAAAATACTACACGGATAGAAAAGATTTGTTTGAATATGTTTGAATTTAATTAAAAAAAACAGTTGGGAAGGTTAGATCACATGAGAAATTTTAAAGTAGGGACATTTTACAGTAGGTGTTATTATAATAGTTAGGATTATCAAAATTATTGTCGGTCTAAGCCGACTATAAATACCCTACACATATGTGTGGTTACACGCTGCAAAAAAGGGCTCTCCCAAACATAATTTTGCAGGCATTACATATATCTTTGGAGCTTTATGCAATCAAAAGTATTATTTTATTTTCAAACATTACTATAATAACAGGCAAACATATTTTTGTTTTCGTTCAAACATATTTAAGTTCAGAATGAATAATTTTCGGCGTTCTTGCAAACATATATATGTTTGAATGCGAAAAACATTTTATTTACATGTAAACATATTTATGTTTACATTTAATTTTAATGTAAAAATA
Organism: Dryomyza anilis; assembly: GCA_951804985.1. NCBI lineage: Eukaryota > Metazoa > Arthropoda > Insecta > Diptera > Dryomyzidae > Dryomyza > Dryomyza anilis. Next base: position 92,951,578 of record OX638132.1, on the reverse strand, counting down.
CTAAATTTAGTGCTAATATCTTCTTTACACAATATTCGTTTTTTCCTTTGTTTTATATTACATTTTTTTTATTTATATATTCTCTATTTATAAACTTAAACTTTTATTTTTTTTTTTATTACACTTATTTTATTTATACTTAATAATTTGATTACCATCTATTGATCCTATTTTGAGTTCAGTGATTTACGGATAAATTAGATATTTCACAAGCAGCTACTATCTGGTATTAACAGAAATTAACCTTTTATTGACGTTGGGTATGTTAAATAGCAGAAATATCAAACATACATATATTAATATCTGATGAAAATTATATATTTCTACAGAAACATTAATATAGTAAATTCATGTAAATCCGCGATTAAAGCAATGTATGTTTAAATATCGTATAACAATATTTCAATCTGAACAAAATAATAATACCATTCAATTATAATATAATTAGATATTACTCCCAATATTTATATGGTGATTTCGAATTACGTTATAATTACATTGGAACATATTCAAACAAATATTTTATATCCGTGTACCATTCAAAGTTGTATATAGTTCACCAGGGTATACGAATTTTGAAAATAACTACAATCTTTCAATCGCTGAATAATTCCCATTCATTTGATACCCATATTTACATATGGGTAGGTGCACCGAATTTCGATTTTTTTTTGCGAACCGCAAGTCGTTTCGCGGGAGAACATTATTTTCATGTATTTGTAATATAGTTGACCAAAAAAAGATTACCTGAACACGTATACAGTAAAATTCACCAGTAGATGTGTTTTATATGATAAATTTGAACATAAGTGGTCGGTTCACAGGACATAATGAACTGATCATGCCCATTTTCACTGACAGACAGCGTAGATATATAAGTAATCGAAATTAGGAGTTTCATTTATTTAGCTCTTCTAGTTTTTCTGTAATCGTGATTTCAACAGACAGACAGACAGACAGACGGACAGGAGGTCATGCTGATCAAGAATATATATACTTTTCCATACCGGAGATGCTTCCTTCTGGGTGTTACAAACGGCGTACCAAACTGAATATACCCTTTCACTCTTAGGGTAGGGTATAATAATACGAAACACCATAAGTGCATTACGAATGAAGTGTAATTAAATTATTGTTCAGATGGTCATATCATATTACTATGTGTAAACATTTTATATATTCCCCAGCAGAATCTGTCAAACTTATCATAAATATGTTACAATACAAACATAAAATTTTAATTGCATTTGAATATACAATTTATTGGCAGTTTACTTGGTTATAACTTGTTTCAAAGCAAACAGAAAATGCTATTCAAATCTAATTATAACGTATGTTCGCAACACTCGTCACCATTCGATTAGTTATCGAGAGACAAAGTTGGCAACGTTGCGTAGCATTTTCTACCTACGCCATCTTTTGCCATTGTTTGAACATATTGATGTTTAAAAACAAACAAAAAATAAATTGGATTTAAATAAATGTATTCTTCCAACATTCTTCTTGTATGCGAAGTTGGCACTCGTTGAGCAGAATTTTCTATCTACGTCTCGTTTGTCGTCGTTTGAAGTATGTATTGGTCCTTTCAAAGTCATTTGTAAATTTTAAAAATATACAAATTGTGGTACAAAAAGTACAATTAGTAACAAATAATATCATTTAATAGTGCAGTATATAATTTAATTGTTCCTGAATGTTTTTCTAAAAATATTGTGAAAAGCCGACACGGATATTTCATCAAAAAAACCACAACTGAAAAATCAGTGCTTCTATTTTTAAACAGAATTCGGCATGGTTTTTTACAACAGGCTCCGCGAATTCCTTGCCAACGCTATGTGCTGTACTGAGATTTATACTTGCAGTTTTAATTCAATTATTTCTTTATTCATTTAAAAATTTGTATATTAATTCAAATATTATTAATTCCCACTGTGCATGTTTAATAATTTTTAATAAAAATTAATGAAAAAAACAATATTTTATTTTATTTTAAGCATTCCTTTCAAAAATATTTAGATATGTTTTTATGCAAACATACTACTTTTTGAACTGAAACAACTGATATGTTTCTCTGGAAACAAATCATGCTATATTTTAAACATATTTATGTTTCGGTTCAAATATTTATTTTGTTTGAATGTAGTAATTATTATGTTTCCATTAGAACATACTCCATTTTAAGGGGCAACATCAAAATGTTTCCGTGATATCATAATGTAAATCAGAGCTCATTACAACACTGTTCAAGTCTCAATACAACCCTGTTTACAAATGATTTATCAGGCAATTATATATATGTTTACATAAAATTCCAAATATACATGTTAATGCTTGCAAAATTATGTTTGGGAGAGCCATTTCTTTTGCAGCGTGTAAGAGTGCCTGTTATAATAATCACTGCTTCTCTATTTTTTAGACGAATTTCCTCGTTGATAGTTTGTGGAAACTTTATTGAAATTTCCTAACAGTTGACATATACACTTTTTTAGTCTATTGCTCTTGGGAGACGTTATTTCAATTCAATTATAAAATTGTCGATTTGGCTACCAAAACGCGAACTTTGAGGTTCAACATTGGATTTCGCTGAAATTTATCCACGTCGACCTTCTCATTCAATATAGCATTTCTAGGGGTTGACCTTTGTCGATTTGAATTTATGAAAATCCATTATATACATTATATACACAAATCTTTTTTGCAGGCAACATATTATGTTTGCTACAATATTTTTTGAATATCTAGACTTTTGAAATAAATATTTTTAAAGTATTATATAACTACACGTTATGAATTGTATACCAAAATATTTTTTAAAACTTTTGATAAAGAAGTTACTGCCAATTAAAGTCGGAAAATTTATGACTGCAAACATCAATGTTTCCTGCCTGCAGATTTTTCTTAGCGTGTTATTATATTTCTATTAAAATAATAATATTAAGATCCAAATAATGAAATGTTTTACCAAACAAAACTTTTAATTTTATATAAAGAAAATTTTATGAATGATGTGAATATTGCGGAGACAGCTGCTCTTTGCGTTTTGCGCATATCAATTCATTGTGACCTTCGTTGGAATGATCATATATTTGATGTGTCGAAAGAAACGGCCTTGGTTTTCTGAAACGGTGCAAGATACACATCACTCCTGCTGACTTACGCACTATCTACACCATCTATATCCGGCCTACATCTGGACAGGGGCTCCGAAATCCTCCTTGGAGTTCCTAGACCGAATTCAACAACGTGGACGAAAACATGGGTCTCTTGAGCACCGAAGTGTGTGTAAGCCTGTTGTATAGTTACTACAAACAGAACAAAATAATCAACGTAAATATAACAACCGATATTAATTGCATTCATTAATCAATCCCGCAATGAAATTCACTAATCTAATGAAAACATTTTCCATTCTTCGTTAAATCAGCAATTCCGTTTGCTAATATGAACGTGAATGCAGCAAATTAATTAGTCGGCGCAGTTTCAGCAATTATATTTTCTAAAACTGCGCCGATTAAATTTTTTGCTGCATTGACGTACAAATATTCATATTAGCGAACGCAATTGCTTATATAACGAAGAATAGCAAATGTTTTCATTAAATTTCATAAATGGATTGATTAATGAATGCAATTAATATCGATTGCGTTATTTATGTCAACTATTTTTTTATTCTGTGCAATGGTAAGTGTTCGAGGGAAACTCGTGGTCTGATTTCACCAAGTCCTGCGTTCTCTCGCTCATTCAAAGTTGAGAATTCCTTCCTTAGTATGTCGGAATTTGGTGCATTCACTTTATGTTCAATACTTTGTACCTTGAACCTTTGATATTGACTATGGACATGTTTTTTTCTTTAAAATGGTGTTAGAATTATAATTCATTCTTCAGTCAAATAACTTTTAGTAAAATCAAAAACAAATACAAAGAATTAATATTTGAAAATAATGTTCACATTCAGATGATTATTTAGTTTTTAATTTTTTATTATTTTTTTTATAATTTTTTTTATTTTATTTTTTCTTAATAATAAATTTAATGGGCGGCTGCTTCCTGCTTCTTCTTGATGTACGACTTGACCTTGTCGCCAATTTTGCTGGCCATCAGGCACTTGTGTCCGCGGAATGACCACACATCGCTGGGGCTGCCCTGCTCGTTCTTGTCGACACAACCCTCAGCAATGCTCAGAACCTCAGACTCTTCCATGTCCATTTTGAATTGCTTGGCCAGACGATCGGCATGGTAGCCTTCGTGGGTGCAGAAGATGTCCATCTTCTCGGCGGTGCAGAGCAGATACTTGCGGACGGGCTCCTCATCGGGGAATTCGAAGCTCTTCATTTTGGCGATGAATTCGTTGGAGAGTGGATGCTCCTTGATGCACTCGGTGCGAATGGCTTTGATTTCATCGGCGGTCTTTGGAGTCCATTCCTCGGCGTGAACCTGTGATAGAAAAAAAAGAATTATTAATTTTATTGTTTAATTGAATTTATTAAAAAAAAACTTACCAAAGCTGCAAGAGCCAACACAACAATTATGCACTTCATGTTGAATAATCTGATCTGCTCGATTTACGTTTTGCCAAGCAACTGACTTAATCCCGAATTCGGAACCTTTATTTATACTCTGTGTAGTGCTATTGATAAGGATTCATCCGAGTAGCTCTTATGTGTCTAAATGTTTATTTCAAATTTGATGTCTGTTCGACACGACACTATCACTGCTCAGATATCTCGCATTAATGACTACACTGCGCGTACAGGTCAAATGTCCACCAATATTTGCCCAAGTGTCTCTGGACAGATAAGAAAATTCATTTGAACGATACACATATCGTCGGTGATACTGCAAAACCGCCTATCTACATTTTCGAGTACCGCTTACAATATGACTTTTACAGAAGCTACAAAACATTTTTCAGTCTCAATTCTGCACTTACTTCATACAAAATTAAGTATCTCAAAACTTATATTGGCATTTATCTAATTTATCCGATCAACATATTATTAAAAACCCGATTATAACACAAAAACAAGCGTAATTTTCACATGCAGTTAGGCGGTTTTGCAGTATCACCGACGATATACTGTACTATACACATATGTGCATTTATTACCAACGAAGTGATAGTGAATGTCATGATCAAGTCGAGAATTTGTTTATAAAATATAGTTTTCAATGTTAAAAATAATAAAAGTTAATCTTGATAACACAAGTACATAATTTCGAATGGTATACAAAAATGATATTCTTATCACAGGTCAATACTGTTTGTCTTGCAGCTGTTCTATAGTAAATAATGCACATCAATACATATAGTTGTTTAATTACGCTAAAATATGAAAAAGCACAATTTTTTCATAGTTTGGTCAAAGTACTAATCGTTTTAGTCGTCGTAAGTAGGTTTTGCGTCAGTAAATTGATTTTTTAACTAAAACACAATAATTACGCCCTAGTAAATATTTTTTTCAAATTAACCAAAAAAAAAATGTAGGCAGTAATATCTCAGAAATTCATGCAACAACATAAAATAAGGTTACTGGCTTCACAGATGGTGTGATTTCTGAGATTTAGTGCTTTAAAATTTAAAAAGAACGTTGTATAATAGGGCGGATCGAAACCAAACTTTTATTTTTAATTCAAAATGTAATAGTGCTTAAAAGTTACATTATGCTGCTAGAGTTTACCACAAAAAATTTAAGTCGAAAAAAAATAATGTCCTATGTTCGCGCATTGCAGATAAAGTTAAACCAGTTGGGAAGGTTAGATCACATGGGAAATTTTAAATTTGGTGTTGTTATGATAGTTAGGATTATCAAAATTATAGTCGGTCTAAGCCGACTATAAATACCCTACACATATGTGTGGTTACCATTCAATCGCTGAAGAATTTCCTTTCATTTGATACCCATATTTACAAATGGGTAGGTGTACCGAATTTCGATTTTTTTTTTTGGGAACCACAAGTCGTTTCGCGGGAAAACATTATTTCCATGTTTTTGAGCATGAACTCAACATATATTTGACAAAAAAAGTTTACCTAAGCACGTATACAGTAAAACTGAACTGTAGATGTAAATTTTATATGAGCTATTTGAATATAAATGGTCAGATCACAGGTCACAATTGACCGATATGCCTAATCTTCTCGCACAAACTGCTTGGTATAGAGGTAATCTAAATTATGCCGGCCTCAGCAGTCCAGCGCGCTGGACTTGCATTCTGAAGGTCTCGTGTTCGAATCCCGGCTTGGGAATGGGCGCTCGTGGTGATATTAACCACAAAATTGTAGGGAATAGATTTCACAGTACAGTGGATATAGTCTTTCTGAGTGCTGTGGATCTTAGTAGATATTCAAAAAAAAAAATCTAAATTATGAGTTTCATTTATCTAACTTTTCAATTGTTTAAGTAGTAGTGATTTCAACAGACAGACGGGCAGACGGACATCACTAAATCGACTCAGGAGGTCATGCTGATCAAGAATATATATACTTTTCCATACCGGAGTTACTTCCTTCTGGGTGTTACAAACGACGTACCAAATTGAATATACCCTTTCACTCTTAGTGTAGGGTATAAAAACACTTAAAATTCACATTTTTATTTTTTTTACATTTACATAAAGTTTTTTTTGGATCGTAATAGACTCAAAAAATTAGAGTTTATCTATTAATGTCCCCCTAAAATTTCATCAATTTTGAATTAAATCTTATGCTCGCGCATCGACCCTGAAGTTAAAAAAGTACACAAAAATCGACATTTTCTTTGGTTAAACCGTTCTAAAATCGGCATGGGTGGCTATTTTATCATGTAATTTTTTATATATATATATTTTGGTATGCTGAATCCAAATTTGTTATCGGCCAATTTGTATCGGATATTGTTTTTGAAAAAAAAAAAATATAAAGTCTGGTGCTTTGCCCATTATACATTTTTTTTGACTGATTACATCATATTGCTTTAAGTTTTGTTGTCGTTATTGGTCTTAAAAGTTACATAATGGTCCTAGAATTGCCCTCATATAATTTAAGTCAAAAAATAATATCGTCCTGTGCTCGCAACCGAAAGTAAAAAAAAATCCTTTAAGAAATATAAATTTATGTGTAGGGTAAAAAAAAATGTGTGTTTGGATCAGAATAAGCTCCAAAAATTAGATTTCGAATATATTAACGCCCTCCCAAAATTTCATAATTATTAAAACCAGTCTTGCGGCTGCGTATCGTCCTTTAAGTAGAAAACACCCTAAATATAGTAATTTTCTTTGATGCTCTTTTTGATTTTTTTTTTTGTGAAATTGTTTGTGGTCAATTCAAGGACCATTATAATACTTATAAACCCAATATCGCCAAACAAATCCCAAGCAAATCTCCAGACTTTACGATTTTTTTTTCAAAAACTATACCCGATAGAAATTGACCGTTAACAAATTTGGATTCAGCACATCTAGAAATATATACATCTAGAAATATATTACATGTCAAAATAACCATCCATGCTGATTTTAGAACGGTTTAACCAAAGAAAATGTCGATTTTTTTACTTCTTTAACTTCAAGAACGATGCGCGAGCATAAGATTTAATTCAAAATTGATGAAATTTTAAGGGGACATTAATAGATTTTGGAGTCTATTGCAAAAAAAAAAAACATTATGTAGATGGTAAAAAAATAAAAATGTGAATTTAAAGTTTAAAAATTAAGGTTTATATTCATTAAAATTGTTTTAAAATAAAATAAAATATAAAAAATAATAAAAACTAATCGAAAATTTTAAACAAATTTTGGTCAAGAAATATTTTTAAAACAATTTTAATTAATTTTAAAGCTGGCAACGTCTTTTTTGTATAACCTAGTGGCGACATCTACAGTCGCTGAATAATAACACATACAGAATTTATCCAAGACACACACACACAGAAAGATTACGATAAACGATATCATTTCACGTAAAAATAACAATACGAATACCTACGACATTTACAAATGCGTGAATAACATATGAAAATTTTTTCTTGTACCCAGAAAAAAAATTCACTCAAATATTCACAAAATAATAAATTTGGTCAATAGAACAATTATTGATTTAATAGTATGCAAAAAATAAATCTTTTCATATAAACTCAATGGCAATGTCATGGTATTTTCTAGTATTTAATGGTATTTTCCGATTAAAATAATAATTTATCCTATTGACTATTTTTAATAGTAAAAAACTATTATTTATATAGTATTTTTTTCTGGGTGTGTATTTTTACTTTAAAATATATTTTATATCAAATCGCCACTATCGAATCAAAATTTAATTACACTACTCAACAAAACGAGAAAAAAAACATTTTGCAATATATATCGCATACATCAATTCTATATAATTTGTGGGTAATAAATTTAACTGCTTACTCAGTTCTTTTCAATTACATAATATTTTAAAGAAAATTGCTATCGTAATTTTATGACCTTTCAGCAACTTTTTACAATAAAAAAAACAGAACCTTACACAACTAGTTTTTCAAAAAACTGCGAACGCAAATTTTGTTTTAATTGTCAAAACTAATTACAATATGCACTAAGAAAACGTTTACCATAAATATCACAGCCCTTAATATCAAGTTATTTACAAATTAGTTAGATCGTCTTTGAGACAACCATCTCTCAAACATCCGACAAATATGATAAATATTGCTAACAACCATCTTTCAAATTTACGATAGCAAACATCAATTAAACATCTTACAAATAGGTTGATTGTTGAGCAATATTTGGAAATAGTACTCCATAAGAATTCGTGCAGTATTTTTTATTGAAATAAAAGTAATCAACTGGATTTTTTATTTATTATAGAATGAATTCAGTATCATTTTTATACTTCGGCATCGTCTTTATAAAGCCTTTGACGGTGAAATTGTGCAACGACTTGAACATTTTCGCAGATTAACCAGGTCTGGTGGCGTTGTTGTCAGTAAGGTGTACTCTGAAAATAAACCATTTTCCATCACGTGTTGAAAATATCAATCTCAGTTATTTTTATTTTCACTTTTCAATATCTTAATTTTCATTAATGTTGTAGCGCACATCTCGTAATTTTCATAATTTTTAATTTCGAAAAGTACACGAATAATTCGTAGAATACACGAAACATTTGTAATTGTATTTTTTTTCCAAAATTATTTTTTACCAACGATTCGTTTATATTACGTATCAATTAGAGATGGGCGTTTTCCGTGCTTTTTTCATGTCACGCCCGAAAATCTGAGTTCGTGCGTGCAAATCTCCGTGCGTGCTAGTTGCTGTCGTGCCTCCAAAATCAGGCACGCGCCCATTTAAGATTTTTTTTTTTAGTTTCTACCCCAATTTAAAAAAAACTTCCTTACTTCCAGCTTCAGAAAATAAAAATTTCGTGGTATTTTAACCTTTTCTTAAAAATCTGTTGTTTTAGTTTTACTTATGAATTTAAAATAATAAAACAGTATCAAACTTAATTTTTGAATTATTTATTACAGGGACTAAAACCTATTGGAATATCGATTCCGATTCGTGTTCCAAGATTTTTAAAATTGTGGTTAATGTTTCAATCAACAAATTAAATGGGTTTCGATTCCGGTTCCATACATTTTAATAATGGTTCCGATTCCGGTTTTCCCGGCTTTCCCTGACAGGGGCTATAATATCTATTCCGCTTCTGGTTCCGATATTTTAAAAATAGCGGTACCGATTCCAACCAGAAAAAAATATATATGTTCCGATTCCAGTTCCGGTTCAACACATTTTTAATAACGATTCTGGTTTCAAAAATCTGAACGGTTCCGGTATTATTATTTACGTTTCGCTTGCTTTTTCATGTTTTCCGTGCTTTTTTCGAGTTTTGTCGTGTTTGTCAGTGTTTTGTCGTATTTTTCCGTGTTTCTTCGTGTCTTTTAAAATCCCGTGTTTTATCGTGCTTCTCGTGCGTGCCTGTAAATTTGCTCGTCGGGCTCATGCTCGTGCATGTCACCTATCGGCGTGCCCGTGCGTGTCCGTGCCATTGAAAACAGGCACGCGTCCATCTCTAGTATCAATATTAGTTTAATTAAAACAACAAAAATATTACGAATATTTCGTTTAAATTACGAAACTTTCGTTATAATATTTTCTATTACATTTTTTTTATGAAAGAATAACATATTTTACGAATGAGCTTTACATTTTACGAATACATTACTAAACTTTCGTAAATTGTGAGGCTAAATGTAGAATTTTACGAAACATTCGTGTTTTTTTACGAATAATTAGTAAAAACAGAATTTAGTTTCGTAAAATAGCAACTTGGAGCTGCATTTTATTTTAATTGGTATCACGGTCGCAAGCAGTTAGTTATAAAATACAAACGGTTGCTACAGCGGATACAAATAGATAGTTTTAAATACAAAAATATTTAAATTGTATTCTGTGTTAGTTCTGTTTGTGTCAAAAATTTAAAAGTGTCATTTCATTCAGTGTATTTAAAAATGTTTCATAAATCTACGAATAATTTCGGAAAATGTACGAATATTTTCGTAAAAAGGTACACTACAATATTCAATAAATTACGAATCTTTCGTATTATGTACGAATGGCTTTCGTAGATAAAGTCTACGAATAGTTTCATAAAATAAACAATTAAAATTCGTAATTTTATCATAAATTTACGAAAGTTCCTTCGTGTATTTTACGAAATATTTCGTGCATAAATTGAACATATTTTTTAGTAAAATACACGAACAGTTTCGTGTATTTTAAGCAGATTTAATTTTGAGTGTAACTAGTGTATATTTAAACATAAATAAGAGTTTTTCTGCAAGTATGTTTAAACTTTCGGATGTTTGGATATTGGCTACAATGCGTAAATTTAAACAGATAGTTGCAACAAGACTTTCATAAACATCTTGTTTTTTTAGTGTACCAACAAATACTAATATCCGATATGGTTTTAAGATATTTAAATCTAAACTCGAAAATTTTTGATTTTTTTTAGACTATTATTGGATGATTTTTTTTTTCATATTTAGGATCAAATGCTACATAAAAAAATGATTTATGTTTGTGCAGAGCATAGTCTACACATACGATACAAATTACATCTTTTTCATCGGTTCTAATTTTTAGAATATACTTGGAGCCAGTTTCTCAGTTAAATTTTCAATAAAAATTGTGCAACAAATCACAAAAATTATATTAAATATCCAATTAACAGTCAATAAAATTTAACGATATTCGGCCATTTATAAAATTTGTCAAAAATTTTAAAATAAGTTTAAACTTACACTTAATAACTGAACCTTGCAGAACATATAAATATTTCTGTACGAATAAATTCCCAAACAATTTCTTTAATGCTGATAAAAAAGTTTTTTTTTAACAATAAAAAATATTGGACAATAATTGATAGGTATCTATAAAGAGCAGTACAAGTCATACTAAGGGTTTGCATTTAAAAAAATAAATGTAAAAAAACGAAGAAATTGGAAAAATTGAAAATCATGTCATGCCAAAAGGGCGAATCTTTTCATTTTTTGCTATAACTCTTTATTGGTACAAGATAAAATAGTGATGTAAACGCATTTATTGTTTGTTTTTAAAGCACCTATCGATCTGCATCATTAATTAAAAATATTTTGTCAAACATTAATTTGACATTTGTTATTTGCAAGAAAAAATGTTTGCAGATCATGATGCAGATCAATAGGTGCTTTGAAAAGAAATAATAAATGCCTTAACACCGCTATTTTATCTTATACCAATAAAAAGTTATGACGAAAAAACGAAAAAATTCGCCCTTTTGGCATGACAAGATTTTCAAATTCGTCCTTTTGGTTTTGTCTTTTGTGGCTAGAAGTACCCAACAAAATGACACGCGATTTTAACACAGCATACTTGAGGATAAACTACATTGTAAAAAAACGCAAATATCAAAAATTGCACATTCGCCCCTTTGGCATGATAGTGGCGATATGACATTTCATATTTCCTAGTAATTCTAGAAATTTATGAACAGCTAATTGAATTCTGTCCCGTCCGGAATTTTGAGTACCAAAAGTGTAAAAGCAATTTTCTTTCCGTCATAATGATTATTAATATTGCCAGATATACAATTATTTATATCAAAAAATCGTAGTGTAAATTTCCATAAGGAACGTTTTGTACCGTACGAAATTATTCTGCGATTTATTATGAATAACTATAAACTTTGGTAACAAAGTGTGCATATACAAAAATAAAGTACATTATTTCAGCTATGATTTAAACTAATTCAAAAAAATAATTTATACGCAAAAAGTACTTTTAGAAAAAAAAATTCATAGTGATAATTTCTATACGAAACTTTTGTGCCGTACTCAATTTTCTGTGATTTATTATGAAAAAACTATAAGCTTTAGAAACAAAGTGTAAATTTACAGAAAAAGCACATTATCTCAACTATAATAATATTAATTAAAAAAAAATATAATTTCCATATGAACCTCATGCACTTCCGTTGTCTGCACCGTCCGGATCGACCATTCTTTAATTGACATCTTTTGATCTATCGTATAGGATTTTCCAATAATCTGCGCTATTTAAATTCTACGTGCACGAAAATCAAATAAATTCATTAATTTTCCATCGAAATATTAAAGTTTTAAACGTACGAATGTCCACAGGAAAATGAGAACAACTGCTGAAAATTGTTGCTGGGAAATTGTGGCTTTATAAAAAAACCTATTACACGGAGGGAAAAAAGTTCTAAAATCCAGAAGTATACGGAGTGATATACAGCTAAACCGAAAAATTCTTAATTTCAATAAATGGATTTTCTTAGTTGTCAAAAAAGTAACTAAGTAGAATTATTCTTGGATTCAGTTATTAATTTCTTGGGTATCAAAAAAGTAACTAAGTAGAATTATTCTTGGATTGAGTTATTATTTTCTTAGGTATCAAAAAGTAACTAAGTAGAATAAGTCTTGAATTCAGTTAATAATTTCTTAGGTATCAAAAATGTTGTTGTTGTTTTCGTTCCAAAATTTAATGAACACGTGTTCGTATAGTTGTTGTTTTTTCCATCTTGTTTGTCGCTATTATGTTTTGTTTATTTTGTCCGTATGTCAGCCCCATCTGTTTGATCGTGTGTCTGTCTGTCGATATGTTGAAAGTAACTAAAAGCATTTATTTCGAAGCTAACATAAAATAAAAAAAAGATATAGTCGAGTTAATTTATTGTTTATTTAGAACTTTATTACCTATATGCATTTTTGTATAGTTAATGACTTCTTTGAATACTTAATGTAATTCAATTGTTTATTTTATTTTATTATTAATATTTAATTTAATCTATGTATATTATTCTGAAACCGTTTACTTACCTTATACACTTTCTCCTCTTCTGTTGGTTATGTATAAACCCTCCGCACGTTACCTATAAGCGTTGTATAGTGTATTTAGATAACAATGGAATTAAATCAACTTGGTATTTATACAAAATTGAACCTAAATTTATGTTTACGAACTGAAACCATACCAATATTCGTAGAAAAAAACGTTTTTTCTATTTATATATTTTACACTAGCTGGACCCGTGCACGACTCGTGCCAAGATTTTCTGAATTCAAAGATATGGAGCAATTTTATTAATATAAAAAACATTTTATTATTTATATGAGGGGCCCGTGCTTAGCTGTTGAAATTTTTTTATTGGTTTTATAAATGTGGTAACCAAATAATTCTCCGCCAAAACAAATTTTCTCAAAGACAATTTTTTCTCAGACTGCGCTTCTCCGCAGAATTATTCCCAGTAGAAATCTTCCCCGTAAAATCCACATAGAACGCTTTCCCGTAGAATTCTCAAAGTAGAATTCATCCCGGTAGAATTGTTCCCGGTAAAATTCTTTCCCGTAGAATTCTTCCCCGTAGAGTTTTTCCCAGTAGAAGTTTTAGTGTGGTGGGTTTTAATGTAGTAAGTTTCGGTGTGGTGAGTTTAGATGTGGTGAATTTTGGAGTGGTGAGTTTAATTGTGGTTAGTTTTGGTGTGGTGAGTTTTAGTGTGGTGAGTTTTAGTGTGGTGAATTTGAGTGTGGTGAGTTTAAGTGTGGTGTTTTTAAGTGCGGTGAGTTTTAGTGTGGTCAATTATAGTGTGGTAGGTTTTAGTGTGGTGAATTTTAATGTGGCGTGTTTTAATGTGGCGTATTTTAGTGTAGCGAGTTTTAGTGTGGTGAATTTTATTGTGGTGAGTTTTAGTGTGATGAATTTTAAAGTGATGAATTTTATTGTGGTGAGTTTTAGTGTAGTGAATTTTAGGGTGGTGAGTTTTAGTGTGGTTAATTATAGTGTGGTGGATTTTAGTGCGGTGAGTTTTAGTGTGGTGAGTTTTAGTGTATCGAAATTTAAGTTTAGTGAGTTTTATTGTGGTGAGTTTAAAAGTGGTGAATTTTAATGTGGTGAAATTTTAGTGTAGTGAGTTTTAGTGTGGTGAGTTTTAGTGTGGTGAAATTTTAGTGTGGTGAGTTTAAGTGTGGTGAATTTTAGTGTGTTGAATTTTTGTGTGGTGAGTTTTAGTGTGGTGAGTTTTAGTGTGGTGAGTTTTAGTGTGGTGAGTTTTAGTGTGGTGAATTTTAGTGTGGTGAGTTTTAGTGTGGTGAATTATAGTGTGGTGGGTTTTAGTGTGGTTAATTTAAGGGTGAATTTTAGTGTGGTGAGTTTTAGTTTGGTTAGTTTTAGTGTGGTGACTTTGTTTTTCTTTTTCTTTCCTTTTTTGTTTTTTATTTAGTTTGGATTGTGGTTTTATGTGATTGGTTTTGTTTTTGTATTTTTGCTTTTGTTTTGTGTTGTGCTTTTGCTTTTTTGTTTTTAATTTTTTTTTTGTATTTGAGTTTTTTGTTTCATGTTCGTAGTTGGTGAAAGTGCCGAGTTATATCGTGTTTAGGTTGCATGGGAGTTGCCACGCCTCTTTGTCCAATCCCGCCCATATATAGCCTATCATTCCTTCCAGACCATACCGCATCTGTGGTAAAAATTTCAAGACAATCGGATCAGCCGTTTAGACGGAGAAGCGGAACAAACGTGATTGCTTTTGTTTTTGTATTTTTGCTTTTGTTTTGTTTTGTTTCGTGCTTTTGCTTTTTTTTTTAATTTTTTTTTGTATTTGAGTTTTTTGTTTCATGTTCGTAGCTGGTGAAAGTGCCGAGTTATATCGTATTGAAAGTTTAGGTTGTATGGGAGGTGCCACGCCTCTTTGTCCAATCCCGCCCATATATAGCCTATCATTCCTTCCAGACCATACCGCATCTGTGGTCAAAATTTCAAGACAATCGGATCAGCCGTTTAGACGGAGAAGCGGAACAAACGTGATTGCTTTTGTTTTTGTATTTTTGCTTTTGTTTTCTTTTGTTTCGTGCTTTTGCTTTTTTTTTTTTAATTTTTTTTTTGTATTTGGGTTTTTTGTTTCATGTTCGTAGCTGGTGAAAGTGCCGAGTTATATCGTATTGAAAGTTTAGGTTGTATGGGAGGTGCCACGCCTCTTTATCCAATCCCGCCCATATATAGCCTATCATTCCTTCCAGACCATACCGCATCTGTGGTAAAAATTTCAAGAAAATCGGATCAGCCGTTTAGACGGAGAAGCGGAACAAACGTACAAACGTACAAACGTACAAACGTACAAACGTACAAACGTACAAACGTACAAACGAACAAACAGATTTATTATATTAATAGGATGCAATCCAGACAAATTGTACTTAGTTACTTTTTGATACCTAAGAACTTAATGTCTGAATATCTAGAAAAATTTTGGCTTAGTTACTTTAAACAGACAGGCAGACTAACACACATATGGCGACCTCGCAAAACAAAGCATACAGACAGAGCAATATCGATGAATACAGCAACAATTTTGCGTGTTCTTTTTGGTTTTTAATAATCAATAAATTAACTTCTGAAAATCCAGTTGAATAAAGTTTTTTTACTTTTTTTTAATTTGCTTTCTTGATATTCAGATGACAAATTCTTGAATTTTAGTAGTATTTTATTGATGTTAGTCAAATTCTACTACTTTTCTTTCTAACCGAATTCTTCTCGAGTTTTAGAATTTTATTTCCCTCCGTGTAACCATTTTATTCAAATATTGAAACTTTTTACCGCCAATTTCTATTACATTTTTTTTTATTTTCTTAGTATCAAATTTTCACAAAATTAAGCTAAACCATTTCCCACGACCCTAAAGTGCCTTATCGCGACTACCTTTCGAAACATATCCGAGCGATTGAAGTGCGTACAGGTGCAACCGGGGGCAAATAGATTCATTTGATATTTATCTAAAAACCGCAAACAAAACCTCGAATACCTCGAGCTAGTGCAAATAAACATTCTCAGACCCCTGGCAAATAAGCCAAATTCATGTAGTGTTTTTTTTATTTGTAGTGCGCTGAGTGGGTTATTTGAGATTTTATCTAAATCAAGGTATTTTAAAGGATAACAACATATCAAAAAAATAAAAAAGGATCACTTACAGACAAAACGAAAAGCCACATGAGTTTCCAACAGAACCAAGACCAACATGTAGTAATAACGAATGTAACAATATCACAATTGCGCAATAAACTGTTTATCTAACAGATACAATACAGACAACATTCAGTCGACATTCTCACAGTTGAACAATACGAATAAAGTGCGCCGAACAATGAGATTTTAAGCAAAAGGCACAGGTGAGTAAAAGACTAGATTGTTTTTATTAAAATTCTTTTTTTTCTTCAAATACAGAAAATATCAAATGTTGCACGAGGGCGCACACAAAGATATCGATATCTTATGAAATAGCGATGTTTTTATTTTATATATACACATATTAAGGCTTCATTTAATGAAGAATTGTTTGATTTTTATTTTTTGTAAATCAATCTTATATCAATATTAATTTTTTAATTTTCTATTTATTAGCAACGTGTACTTTGACCCCTCGGTTAGCCTGCTGTTTCAAACTCTAACATTTCCATTATTTTAATAACTGACAAAACTTTTCTAATGAAGTCAAATAAAATTCACAGCTGGATGGTAAACCATTTTTCAACATGTTTGCCAAAACAAACTCACCACAATTCAGTGTAACAACCCTCAGGACATTTAAAAATGAATATTTTGTTTTTGATTTATACACTTTTTTATTTTTCAACTACTAAATACTACATACGACATATTGCTTTAATAGCAGTGCACACAAATGACAAATCTAATAACCAGCATGTCAAATAAAAAAAGAAGAAACTTCAAAACCTCTTTCTTTAATATGATCTCTACAGCATATGACTTGGCATATAATTAAATATTTATTACATTATTATAAAAAAACGAACTAATAACAGTATCGGGTAGTATAAAATACTGCCTTTTCTCGTTGTTTCCTACCGTACTTCCTTTTTTCTTTCTATCACCCATTCTTACATAGCAACATTTGACACTGACAGGGGTTAAAATACCCTGTTTTGTTCCTACTATCAAAGCTGCTGAAATGGGGCGTAATTTTCCAGTGAAACAAAAAAAAATATAACACACATATATTATCGGAAACAGTATTAATGCAAACAAACACCAGATTAGCATCGGTAAGTGTGCTCTGGAGGGTCCAGAGTTCGCCATATAATGTAATAAGTGCTCAACTATTATGCACATAAATAGGGTTTAAATTAGCGTTCTTTCGGAAACATAGGCTTCGTATTTCAAAGTTGCACATTTTTTTTAAACCTACACAATACGAAATATATTTTTTATATTTAAAACATCACAGGGTACTTTACTGACTGTATCATAGAATAAACAGCTCCTCTTGTTACGATTATCGTTTTTTCCGTTTTTTTAGTACCTAATATTCGAAGGGCAAAACTAAATAGGTGTCATATTTATTTCAAATACAATAAAGCAACAGCATTTGCAATATTGTGCAAAGATTAAGAAAATGCTGCTTGTGTAGCACCTTTGATATAAGAGCCACCCTCCCATTTTTCGCTACTTCAACTTAACATTTGACACTGTAATCGATAACATTATTGATACACTTCAGTTGTTTTTGCAGTTTATGTTTTTTTTATTATCCTTTTCTTCAAAATAATGCAATTTAGAAACTACTATTTCAATGCTATTATTTTTTATTTAGTTGAGTATAATTTTTATATTTTAAGTTTCAGTTGTTTTTTTCTAAATTTTTAATGAATATTATAAACAAATATTAATTGTACGCTGCAAAAAAAGTGCTCTCCCAAACATAATTTTGCAGGCATTAACATGTATGTTTGGTATTTTAATATATAATTGACTGATAAATCATTTGTAAACAGGGTTGTATTGAGGCTTGAACAGTGTTGTAATGAGCTCTGACTTACATTATAATATCAAGGAAACATTTTAATGTTGCCCCTTAAAATGGAGTAGAACATTAAAATGGAGTAGAACATAATAATTACTACATTTAAATAAAATAAATATTTGAACCGAAACATAAATATGTTCAAAATAAAACATGATTTTGAACGACCTGAATATAAATATGTTTCCAGAGAAACATATCAGTTGTTTCAGTTCAAAAAGTAGTATGTTTGCATAGAAACATATTTAAATATTTTTGGAAAGAAATCCTGAAAATAAAATAAAATGTTTTTTTTTTATTTGTTTTTATTAAAAATCTTTAAACATGCACACTGGGAATTTATAATATTTGAATTCATATACAAATGTTTAAATGAATAAATAAATAATTGGTTTAAAACTGCAAGTACAAGTGACAGCATCAATGAATGCACAATTGCACCAGACGATCCAGGCTCGCTTTATATTTGGTACAGTTGGTCTTAGTACAGCACATGGCGTAGGCAAAGTATTCACGGAGGCTTTTGTAAAAAAACATGCCAAATTCTGTTTGAAAATCAAAATACTGATTTTTATTTGTGGTTTTTTCACATTAGTTTCAGAAATTATATACTGCAAGTTATTATACTCTGTTACTATTTGTACTTTTTGTAACACAATTTATTTAATTTACAAATAACGAAATTATTACCGACGCGTACACGTTTTCTCAACGAACAACAAAAGACACGTACGCAGAAAATGCCGATCACCGAGTGCTCAACGTGTGCCAACTTCGTATACAAGAAGAATGTTGCAAGAATACACTTATTTAAATACAATTTCTTTATTGTTTGTTTTTAAATATCAATATGTTCAAACGATGGCAAAAGATGGCGTAGGTAGAAAATGCTGCACAACGTTGCAAATTTCGTCAGTCGATAAATTATCGAATTAAGACGAGCGTTGCGAACGTACATTGTATTTAGATTTGATTAGCATTTTCTGTGTTTCAAAACATAGTTTTAACTATGTAAATTGCCAAGAAATACTTTATTCAAATGCAATTCAAATTTTATGTTGGTATTGTAATATATTTATGGTAAATTTGATAGATTCTGCTGGACAATATAATAATGTTCACACGTGAGCAAAATTAATTTCAATTTCGATTATAATTTAATTACACTTCATTCCTAATACATGTATGGTAATTTCGTATTACTTTTCAATTACATTCAAACATATTCAAACAAATCTTTTCTATCCGTGTAAGTTTGTATACCCAAAAAAAAAAATCAAAATTCGGTATACCTACCCATTTGTTCATATGGGTATCAAATGAAAGGAAATCCTTCAGCGATTTTAAGTTTGTAGATTTTTCAGGATTTGTAAACCCTGGTGACCTATGCACCACCTTAAGTGACCACCGCACATATTATCACATATGAGTGGGGTATTTATAGGCGGCTTAGACCGGTTGAGTGGTTCCGAAAATACTTAATTTCACCCGATTTAAGAGCGTTTGGGCACACTGTGTGTGATTTAGATAAAAACACGAAAACCATGTGTGAAGCAAATGGTTATTTAAAGTGTTTAATTTCAAATAGAATAATTTTAAATAAATAATTAAATTTAAGCAAATATGAATTTAACAGTGATTCGATATATCGAAAAATACATAGATGTATCGAATAGACTTGAGGCTCATACACCCAGAAAAAAATACTATACAAATAATAGTTTTTTACTAATAAAAATGGTCAATAGGATAAAATATTATTTTAATCGGAAAATACCATCAATTACTAGAAAATACCATGACATTGCCATTAGGTTTATATAAAAAAGATTTATTTTTTGTATACTATTAAATCAATAATTGTCCTATTGACCAATTTTAATGGGATTTGAGAGAATTTTTTCTGGGTGTATTGTATTGGAAAACATCGATGTATCGTAGCAATATATCGAGTGTTTATAAAACAAAGATGTATTTTGGACATCCCTAGATTACACTAAACCTTGTTAAATGTGAGAAAATTAATAGTATACCTAAATTAATAATTTCTTGATTATGAAAAAAAAACCTCAGAATATTATTTCCACATAAGAGATTTTGGCTTAAATAACACAGCACAACAAATTATCCGCGATCTAAGTATGATTTTCCGATGGACGTCAAGATTCTAATCATGACATTATTATCAGTTTTTTTTTAGATTGCCTCAAGTTATTACGTAAAAAATATCTGATTTCTTTTGTATTTCATTGAAAAAACTTCAGTAAATATTTTGAAATAAACCTAATAAAATTCGGAGGTATTTAACCAAAGATATGACAAGTCAAATACAAAAAATATAAATTTTAAGGTGTACCTATTGTTTATTGCATAACAACTATGATTTTTCTAAATAAATAAAGGTATATATTTTATAACAGAATTGATCTATAATTCTATGCTATTCGATCTAGTTTCATATATAATATTTACATTTATGGAATTAAGAAAACTGTATATTTTATGCAATAAATAATAGGTACACTATAGGTAAAATAATATTTTTTGCGATTGACTGGTCATAATTTTGGTCAGAATACTTTAAATATGAAGTAGTAATATTAGGGGCATTTGTATTTTTATTATATTATATATTAATTATAAAAAAGAGTACCAAAATTAAGTTCTCAGGGAATATTTTAAAAAGTGGATCAATAAGAACAAACTTAGTAATTTTGATAGTTAGTTTAGACTATGCTCTAAAGAATCATATATCTTTTTTTTTATCAATAAATCCTAAATGATAAAAAAAAATCAAAATATTCCGTGTTTAGATCCAATTATCTTAAAAACGTATTGGAATATTAGCACGCATTAGTATATTAAAATTTGTCAAGAAAATTAAAAAAAAATTGCGCTTAAATTGTTTTGTTAAACTATTTTTCCACAGAACTATATTTTTTTATTCTACACTCAAAATAATTTATAGAACATTTTATGAAATAATTGTTCGTAATTTTAAATTTCGTAAAATACACGAATAATTCGTAGAATGCACAAAACTTTTTTAATTGCTATTTTTTTCAAAATATTTAATACGAATGATTCGTATATATTACGAATCAATATTCGTAAAATTAAAATAACAACATTACGAATATTTTGTTTAAATTACGAAATTTTCATAAGTTGTAAGGCTATATGTAGAATTTTACGAAACATTCGTGTTTTTTACGAATAATTAATAGAAATACGTTTGCGTCAATAGCAACATGGAGCTGCATTTTTTTTTAACTGGTATCGCGGTCAAAAGCAGATGGTTATAAAATACAAACAGTTTTAAAATGTGTTCTGTGTGAGTTCTGTTTGTGTTAAAAGTGAAAGTGTATCAAATCAGTGCACATTGTTTCATATTTTTATGAATGAATCGTCATTTTCATCGTCAGTTTTTTTTTTAAACAAATCATTCATGTATTTTACGAAATATTTGTAAAATGTTTCATATTTTCATAAAATGTGTGCAAGCTATTGTCAAAAGTACGAATAGTTTCGTAAATTGTACAAATATATTCGTAAAAATGGTACACAAATATTCAATAAATTACGAATCGTTCGTATTATGTACGAATGGCTTTCGTATATAAAATCTACGAATAGTCTCGTAAAATAAACAATTAATATTAGTTATTTTATAATAAATTAAAGAAAGTTCATCCGTATTTTCGAAATAATTCTTGGACAAATTTCACGAATTTTTTCGTAAAATACACGATCGGTTTCGTGTATTTTAAGCAGAATTTATTTTGAGTGTAAGTAGTGAGTGAGAACGGCCTAAAATACTATTGCAATTTTCTCAAAAACGTTATGTAATAGAAAAAAACTGAGTATGCAGTCAAACACAGCAGCGAATTATATAGAATTGATGTATGGGATGTCCATGGCAATAATCATGTTGGCTAGTGTAATATGAGTGACCGATATAAAGAAATGCTGCTGTGTGTAAGAAGAACCAATAAAAGTAAAGAACGTATGTTCTTTAACGAAATCGGTATAATTTTTCAGGGCAATCAAAATCGAAAAGTTTTCCTCCCAGTCCACCTGCTGATACAATATAAAACAAAAAAAATTAAGTATTTTTCTCGATTGTGTTAGTGTTTATGGTACAAATTGAGTACAAATCTCTTAAATTGAAAATCCTCTATGTAAAAAGTTTCATCGTATTTACACTCGACATAACAAAAAAGCACCAATGTCCATTAAGTAAACGCACTAGGTGGCATCGATCCAACCATCTATCCAGTGCGTCCGTCTGGTGACTACTGTGGCCATTGTCAAATGAATCAATCAATGCAGTAAGTAACTTGGTAGCCAAGTATGTAAATTAGTCTAAACGACAATTTAGCCAAGAGGCAACGACAAAGATCAACTTATTATTGCTGTTACCTGTTGCCTGTTACCATGAACAACGTTTCATCGACATCAACAGCAACAGCAACATCATCATCATAGGTGGCGGCTACAATAACGAAATATTTATTTAAGCAAACAGCAGCAGATGAAGAGGAGAGACAACAACTGTGTAAATGGAAGCAGTAGCGGCAACAACTGAAAAATAAAAATAAAAACAGATGAAAAAAGAACCGAACAAAAAATGTTTTTAATACATACAACGTACAGCCTCAAGTTCAAATCGGCGGAATTGACTTGCGATTGATTGATATTGAAAAAAGAGCCATGATGAGATGTTTTTTGAAATGCAAAAAAAAAAAAGAATTATATATAATTTAAACCTGTTGTAGCCATGCGCAAAGAGCTTTGCTACTTTAATTGCTTTTCAGGCTTGCGTGCCTGCAGAGAGTTGACCTGAGGGGTTTTATTAGGTTTTTATATAAAGTGGTTAACAAAATGTACCAGAAAAAGGTATAAAAATAGTACAGGTATAAAAATATAATAGTATTGGTATAAAAATATAATAGTATTGAAAGCAGTATCAAAAAAGTAGTATGTAATTTATTATACATCTAGCATAAGAAAAAAAAACGTATGAAATGATATTACCAAAAGTTTGTTTAATAATAAAAAATAAAAAACGATAAACAAAACCATAACTTTAATTTATGCAGTGTAAATTTTAGTAGTAGAAAAGGTAGCAAGAAAATGTATAAAAAAATATTTAAAAAACTTCTAACTACTATTTTAACATATAAACTAGACAAATACCTA
Source organism: Dryomyza anilis (assembly GCA_951804985.1). Classification (NCBI taxonomy): domain Eukaryota; kingdom Metazoa; phylum Arthropoda; class Insecta; order Diptera; family Dryomyzidae; genus Dryomyza; species Dryomyza anilis. The sequence continues at coordinate 92,928,039 of OX638132.1, read as the reverse complement.
AAAATATTGAAAAAAATATTTACTAAAAATTGAATTTTAGTAGTATAACTTAAAGTATGCAATTTAGTATAATTGTTGTATAGTGTAGTGTGGAAAATAACACAGGAAAACAAAAATTAATCTTAATATTATTTTCTTGTGGACTTTAATATTCTAATGGATTTGACCGAAGTTATGACAATTCAATCGCAAACAAAATAAATTTTAAGGTGTAAATATTATTTATTGCATAAAATATATAATTTACATAATTAAATATGGGGTGGAAATATTTTAGGGTCTGGTTCCTTGGTTCATTTCATGAAAAAAATCGTTCTAGAGTTAGGGTCTATTTGGAACACCCAATGATATACAAGGTGTTTTCAAAATTTACTTTACAAAAATTGTATTTCAGAATACAAGAAGTGCTACGCAAAAATAACGGTAAGTGCGAGATAAAAAAGTGTATGAAGGAATTGTTTACACACTATGATACATTGAAATATTAAAAAAAGTTAAACAAAATAATAGATACAAATTTCGAGAAAAACGGAATTTTATAAAAAAGAGTTGAAATAAAATTTTTATTTTTTTACTTTGATGAGAAAAATCTCCCAGCGCACCACATAAAATGCAAATATTAAAATTTTTCTAGAAACTATGATCGATTATCTTTAAAATGAATGCAATATTTTTTCTCTGGGCTATAAATTGTAGAAGTTATAAATAATTGTATGGTTGTACACATTTTTGTAAAGTATATTTTGAAAACACCCTGTATATGGTGTTCCAAATAGACCCACTCTAGAAATGATTTTTTCATGAAATAAACCAAGAAATCAGTCCCTAAAATATTTGCATGCTAAAGAAGACCAATCTGTATATATTTTATATAAAACTAGGACTAAAGTTCTATGTTTCCTCTTACTTTGTTCTCTAATAACTCTTTAAGTCCGGAGTTTAAATTCAATTTCATAAATTCGATTAAGATATTCCTTTTTTTGGCTTCATCTAAACATATGAAGTAAATTGTTTCATTTAATTTTAAAAATGTGAAAATTTACAAGTTGAACTTTATTTGACTCTATTGTAGGATCCTGAGGCAAACCCATCAAAAGTAATGCAAAGCTCAATTCTACTGGTTTAAGAATTTGTTGGAATTTCTATGAATAATTGAAGAACAAAAAAAATATATTTATTAAAAAGAGCATCACAAAAAAATGTAAATCAAAAATTGTTTAAGTGCATTTTTATTCATATGATTCAAAAAGGTGATTTGCAAAATCAAATTAAAAGTAATCATTATGGATTTATTTCACTTGTAATATATATATATATATATATATATATATATATATATATATATATATATATATATATATATATATATATATTTTATTAAATTATGAAAACTAAATATGTCAAATGGTAAATTTAAAGAACACATTTAGCAACGACATTAATTTTATAATTAATATTTCAAAAAAAAATATGGGTTTTTGGGATATTCCCTTCCAAAATCTACATCATATTGAAGGTGTTTTCAACCGTTTTAAAGTTGATTTCAATTCATTTCAAACGATATCTGATTTGTAAAATCCTATTTAAAATACACGAAATTATGTTAATCAACATTTGTAATTTTTTTTACTTTTCAATTCACCATAACTGGGAAACATAAAAGCTAGAGGTTAATAAATTTCAAGAAATGTATATTTTTTCGGAACATTTTTGTTGGTGTTAGAATCACATTCATGGGTCATATTTTAAAATCTGTATTTTCGCCTTATTGATTCATATTGAGTATTCATTGAGTATTCGTTCTTATCTCAAAATCCGTATAATAGTTCCACCTCTGTCCAAATTTCGTTGGTAAAAAATTACAATAAATAATTCAGTACAAAAAACTATCTTATTAAAACTAAATTTTAAAGTATTCATTAAAGAAAGTGCTATAAATTAGTATTCAAATTTGTTAAAGAAGTACCAAAAACTTTAAAATAGACAAAGCAAATACAAAAATCTTACATTTTATCTTTAATACTTACATTTCATATATATTATATAGAGGGAGGGATGAATAACCTAGGTCGAGGTTATTCAGAGTAGTAGCGCCAAACTATTATTATTATTTGCACTAATTCTGCTACATTTAACTTGCAACGACAACCCTCGGGGATTCCTTGAGATTGACAAGGTGTAACAGCGTCGTTTTGTGTCGCTTAAGATGCAACAACATTGAAATTTAAAATTTCCAAATTGAAATTTACTTTAAAATGTTGACAAATATTTGCTGTTCATTGGCCGCGTTATTATTTGATTAAGAGACGAAAAAAATAACCTGCCAAGAGGCTGCCTGCAACACAATGCGACCCTAAAGTAGCTGATGAAATGCGACGTTATTTTTTAAGTGTTTTAATTTTAAGATTTCTTTTGTTTTCATTCGGTTGCCAACGCATTTTGTTAATTGACCAAAATTACTTATAAAACACGATGACACCACCAATTAAAAGATGAGGCGCCTTCGAGTTTTTCAGGTAGCGCTTAAAAAAAATATTATTAATGTTTTTTTTATTTATTAATGTTGTTATTTAAAATGATCTACTTACTACAGAAATAATGTTTCTATTTTGAATATTTTATATTTTAAAAAAAGTAACCATATTTTATATAACCAGAATTCTTGCGATGGCGCAGCTGTCAATGACAGACATTCTGAATGATTTGTACAGTTAAAATTTAATTAAATTTAAAGTGTCAGCAACACAATAGTTATACGTAGCATAAATATAACCATTTCGTAGCACCACAGTGCCATAATTTTTTTCTTTTAATAAATCGAATACTATCAGCTACCGTGGTGCTGTAGTCAGTGTTTTGAATACGCACAGACATTAAAAAGTTTAATTCTGTGTCATTATAGGCTGAATCGTACACGAAAAAAAACTTCAATATAATGATTTTATTCAATATAAATATTTTGAATTGTTATAATTTTTTAAATAATCTCAAAATAAATAAATTGTTGAAAACAAAAATAAAAAGATTTCAAAAACTACATTTGTCAAAAAAAAAAAATTATTCGGAATTAAAAAAAAACGAGTTGGGAAAGTTAGGTCACATGGGTAAGTTCGGTCACATGGGGCGGATTTTTATAGTCGGTCGGGCCCGACTATGGAATACCCTACACCTTTGGTGGGGATATTAACCCTCAGAATATTATTCATATATCAGAAATTTACGTCTTATATCCCCATAAATTAAAAAATTTATATAAGGTATAAAAAACTAAAAAAAAAAATTGAAAAATAATTAGGCGGACCACGGACCACCTATATTTAAAATTTTGAAAGGCTAATAATTCATAGATTTGATTTTAATAATTTACGGATCAAATTTCCACTATGAAAACCCGGGAAATAATAAAAAAGTGGGCGGATAACGCCCATTTTTGGACCACACATTTTTAGGTGAATTCTAACAATAAGTTTTAAATTTTATAACTATACCCTGAATACTTTTCGAGTTATTAGTTCCTAAAGAGTTATATAAAAGTGACTTGTATGGGAGGTGGGCGTGTCCGTTGACCGATTTGGCTCATTTTCAAACTCAGTTCCTATTTTTGGCTAAAATATATTAAGTCGAAATTTCATCGTATTCTGATCAGTATTTCTGAAGTTATTCTATATTCGGACAGCAAGACAGCAAGACGGCGAGACAGACAGACGGACATGGCTAAACAGACTCGGGTAGTGATGCTGATCAAGAATATATATACTTTTCCATACCGGACACGCCTCCTAAGGGGCGTTACAATATATGCACAAAGTTAATATACCCTGTACCTCATAGGTGTAGGGTATAAAAATCCCAAAAAAAAAGTGTCGAAAAAAATGTTTTGAAACGAATTCAAATCGTTGAAGTCAAGGCAAACGGATTGAATTCATTGAAAAAACAAATTTCTGTTCTGTGCCATCGAATTCAAAACCGATTGTTTACATATTTCATATGAAATTCGATAGGAATTCGATCGGAAGTCGGATTGTTTCAATGTGATTCAATGTGTTTCAATGTGATAAACTATAGCATAAATATTGCTTGTCTGTTTCCAACTATTGCATACTATTGCTTTTGTATGTATTTCATATTGCCTTAGTGGATTTAATTATAAAATAAGAAGAAAAGTATAATCGATGTAGTTTAGTCATTTTATTCTAATAGGATTAATTATATAATCAATATGCCATATAAAACATACAAATAATTTTGTATTTATGTCTTTTACTTCAAGGAAATATTACATCAAGGAAAAGCAAATGGAAGCCATTTTGACTCGCAAAATTCGACAGTTCCACATTACATAAAGATCAGCTGAAAAGATACATTTTATTAATAATATATATTTAAGTATATATAATAAAATATAATTTATTTATTTAGTTTTCTAAAAATGTTCAGCGTACAATCAAATTCGTAAGTATTTGTTAATATAATTTCAATAGTATTTTCCCATATAAATTTAATAGTTATATCAATTGAAAATAATGTGATTTTTTTTAAATGCTTTAAACTATTGAATTTATATTGTAATATATATAAAACAATAGTCTCAATTATTCAGTTAATAATTTTATCACATTGATACAATAGTATAAAAATATTATCTTAATGTGATAAACAATTGATTTAATGGGACATTTTAGTCATAATAGGACATCATATTAATTTTTAATAGTAAGAACTATTGAAATGAATAGTGTGACGCTACTATAATATTAATAGTTCTTGCACTATATTATTAATAGCAAAAATCCCATTGACTAATTTTAACAGTAAAAAATAGTTCAACCAGTAGGAATTCTTACACGGAGGGAAATAAAATTCTAAAACTCGAGAATAATTCGGATAGTAGAATTTGACTAACATCAATAAAATACTACTAAAATTCAAGAATTTGTCTTCTGGATATCACGAAAGCAAATTACTTAGTTGTCGAAAAAGTAAACAAACTTTTCAGAAGTTAATTTATTGATTACTAGCTGGACCCGTGCACGACTCGTGCCAAGATTTTCTGAATTCAAAGATATGGAGCGATTTTATTAATATAAAAAACATTTTATTATTTATATGAGGGGCCCGTGCTTAACTGTTGAAATTTTTTTATTCGTTTTATAAATGTGGTAACCAAATAATAATCCGCCAAAACAATTTTTCTCAAAGACAATTTTTTCTCAGACTGCGCTTCTCCGCAGAATTATTCCCAGTAGAAATCTTCCCCGTAAAATCCACATAGAACGCTTTCCCGTAGAATTCTCAACGTAGAATTCATCCCGGTGGAATTGTTCCCGGTAGAATTCTTTCCCGTAGAATTCTTCCCCGTAGAGTTTTTCCCAGTAGAAGTTTTAGTGTGGTGGGTTTTAATGTAGTGAGTTTCGGTGTAGTGAGTTTAGATGTGGTGAATTTAGGAATGGTGAGTTTAATTGTGGTTAGTTTTGGTGTGGTGAGTTTTAGTGTGGTGTTTTTAAGTGTGGTCAGTTTTAGTGTGGTCAATTATAGTGTGGTGGGTTTTAGTGTGGTGAATTTTAATGTGGCGTGTTTTAGTGTGATGAATTTTAATGTGATGAATTTTTGTGGTGAGTTTTAGTGTAGTGAATTTTAGGGTGGTGAGTTTTAGTGTGGTTAATTATAGTGTGTTGAATTTTTGTGTGGTGAGTTTTAGTGTAGTGAGTTTTAGTGTGGTGAGTTTTAGTGTGGTGAAATTTTAGTGTGGTGAGTTTTAGTGTGGTCAATTTTAGTGTGTTGAATTTTTGTGCGGTGAGTTTTAGTGTGGTGAGTTTTAGTGTGGTGAGTTTTAGTGTGGTAAGTTTTAGTGTGGTGAGTTTTGGTATGGTGAGTTTAAATGTGGTGAGTTTTAGTGTTGTGAATTTTAGTGCGGTGAGTTTTAGTGTGGCGAATTTTGGGTATAGTGAGTTATAGTGTGGTGAGTTTTAGTGTGATGAGTTTTAGTGTGTTGAATTTTAGTGTGGTGAGTTTTAGTGTGGTGAAATTTTAGTGTGGTGAATTTTAGTGTGGTGAGTTTTAGTGTGGTGAAATTTAAGTGTGGTGGGTTTTAGTGTGGTGAATTTTAGTGTGTTGAATTTTTGTGTGGTGAGTTGAAGTATGGTGAGTTGTAGTGTGGTGAGTTTAAGTGTGGTGAGTTTTAGTGTGGTGAGTTTTAGTGTGGTGAGTTTTAGTGTGGTGAGTTTTTGTGTGGTGAGTTTAAGTGTGGTGAGTTTTAGTGTGGTGAGTTTAAGTGTGGTGAGTTTTAGTGTGGTGAGTATTTGTGTGGTGAGTTTTAGTGTGGTAGGTTTTTAAGTGGTGAGTTTTAGTGTGGTGAGTTTTAGTGTGGTGAGTTTTGGTGTGGTGAGTATTAGTGTGGTGAATTATAGTGTGGTGGGTTTTAGTGTGGTGAATTTTAGTGTGGTGAGTTTTAGTGTGGTGAAATTTTAGTGTGGTGAATTTTAGTGTGGTGAGTTTTAGTGTGGTAAGTTTTAGTGTGGTGAGTTTTGGTATGGTGAGTTTAAATGTGGTGAGTTTTAGTGTTGTGAATTTTAGTGCGGTGAGTTTTAGTGTGGCGAATTTTGGGTAAAGTGAGTTTTAGTGTGGTGAGTTTTAGTGTGATGAGTTTTAGTGTGGTGAATTTTAGTGTGGTGAGTTTTAGTGTGGTGAAATTTTAGTGTGGTGAATTTTAGTGTGGTGAGTTTTAGTGTGGTGAAATTTTAGTGTGGTGGGTTTTAGTGTGGTGAATTTTAGTGTGTTGAATTTTTGTGTGGTGAGTTTAAGTGTGGTGAGTTGTAGTGTGGTGAGTTTAAGTGTGGTGAGTTTTAGTGTGGTGAGTTTTAGTGTGGTGAGTTTTTGTGTGGTGAGTTTAAGTGTGGTGAGTTTTCGTGTGGTGAGTTTAAGTGTGGTGAGTTTTAGTGTGGTGAGTTTTAATGTGGTGGGTTTTTAAGTGGTGAGTTTTAGTGTGGTGAGTTTTAGTGTGGTGAATTTTAGTGTGGTGAATTATAGTGTGGTAGGTTTTAGTGTGGATAATTTAAGGGTGAATTTTAGTGTGCTGAGTTTTAGTTTGGTTAGTTTTAGTGTGGTGAGTTTGTTTTTCTTTTTCTTTCCTTTTTTTGTTTTTCATTTAGTTTGGATTGTGGTTTTATGTGATTGGTTTTGTTTTTGTATTTTTGCTTTTGTTTTGTTTTGTGTTGTGCTTTTGCTTTTTTGTTTATAATTTTTTTTTTGTATTTGAGTTTTTTGTTTCATGTTCGTTGCTGGTGAAAGTGCCGAGTTATATCGTGTTTAGGTTGCATGGGAGGTGCCACGCCTCTTTGTTCAATCCCGCCCATATATAGCCTATCATTCCTTCCAGACCATACCGCATCTGTGGTAAAAATTTCAAGACAATCGGATCAGCCTAAACAAAACATAACAGCGACAAAGCAAGATCGAAAAACAACAACTATACGAACACGTGTTCATTAAATTTTGGGACGAAAACAACAACAACATTTTGATATCTAAGAAATTAATAACTAAATTAAAGAATAATTCTACTTAGTTACTTTTTTTTGATACATAAGAAATTAAGAACTAAATTAAGACTTATTCTATGTTGGTAACCTTTTGATCCAATATTTTCAGAGGGACAGGATATGCAATTTTAGTGTTTTGTACGGATTGTAGTTTTTTCAAAGATGTTTCACTGCTTCGATATGAGGATTAATTAAATAATATTCATGGAGTTCTGATAAATAATTTCTGTAAGTTTAACTCTTATAATGAATTTAAAAAAGTAATACATTTGTTACTTGCTAAAATGTAAATAAAAAATAAAAATGGTGTTTTGCGGAATGCTATACATCTTTTTAATTTTTATTTATTTCTCTTTAATTCCCTGCAACACACACTGATATATAGGTGTTTTCAAAATTCTCTTTACAAGTCCTGACTGACTGATCGTTCAAAGTCCAGCCCAAACCCTTAGACCTAGGAACATGAAATTTGCACAAGGTGTTCCTCTCCCGACGTAGACGTGCACCAAGACGAATTTTTTGAAATACTCCACAAAAATTCAAATATTTTCTAATACTCCTTTAATTCAAAATATCTGTGTACTTAAGATTGTCACTGTCATGAAATTTGGCCCATTAATGTATATTGTTGTTGTTTATATTTTTCAAAATGTAGTCGGGATTGGAAAAGGGGGCGTGGCACCTCCCATACTTTATAAATGCTATAATTCCTTACGTAGTAAGGCTCTTGAAAATCGAAACAAACAAATTTAGGATGTATTGGACAAACGGGGCATGGCACCTCGGACAGGCTATGGGTATAAATAACATAATGTGATAAATACAATTTTTTTTATTTTATTTTTATATTTTTTGGTTGCTGTGTGAAGTTGACACCGGAAATTTTAACTTATTCGCCTCTGTTTCGTTAGCTGTTGCTAAAGTACAACAAGAACAGCAACAGAACAACCACAACAACAACAACAAATACCAAAAAGTACATTATAAATTGTATTTGTTAAACATGGCGTGAAATTGTATTTTACTTTACAAAACTTTGTGCCGTTGTTCCTTCTTCCACTTGAGTCTCACAACGGAAACGGAAACAGCCACAACCGCCGACCCACCATGACTGTGTCATGCCTTAGAGCTCACTGCTCAGACCAGAGCACAAAATTACTTTCTTCTGTTTCAACATTTTGAAATTCTTTTTAAGTTTTTCGTCTGCGCCATACTTAGTTTTTCTGCTTCTTTATCGTCGTCGTTTTCGTCTGCCTCTTTGGTTTGTTGCAGTTTTGACTGTTTTCTTGTGTCTCTATGACTGGTTCCATGGTCTTTAATCTTGCCGAGATGTCTTGGGCACTGGAAGGAAGACAAGACAAGCGTCTTTTCTTTTGTCTTTTTCCGGTTGTTTGTGCTATGTGGTCTTTTTACATTTGTAAATTGTCAAAAGCAGACCTCAACACTGAATGAATAAAATACATAAGAACGCGGAGGACATTAAAAGAAGCAAATGAAGTTATTGTCAAGATGCAAACCAGCGTAAAAATGTAATTTGGAAAAAGGACATATTTTAAACATGTTTGATATAGAAAAATAAATAGAAAATTTATTGTGTATTTTACAGTATAATTTTGAAACTTAAAAACTAAACATCAAAACTTCACATTGTTCTTTTATGTTATTTTTTTTATATTAAATTGTTTACTAAAAATTCAAATTTCACTAAAAATTTAATTTTATAATAAACATTTCATTTTCATTTCAAATTAAAATTTTTCGCTATTCAATTCTTTCATTAAATTTAAAATTTTCAGTACATTTTTTTTCTTAAAATTTAGTTATCTCAACAAAAATTCAATTTTTCATTAGAAATTAATTTTTTTAAAAATCCTTTTTTCACTAAAAATAAATTTTTCATTAAATTTTATTTCCTCAACTAAAATCAATTTTTCACTAGAAATTAAAATTTTAATAAAATTTAAAATATTCACTAAAAATTCAAATTTTCACTTAAAATTTCATTTTTCACTAAAAATTAAATTTATCACTAAAAATTCAACTTTTCACTAAAAATTCAATTTTTCACTAAAAATTCAATTTTTTACTAAAAATTAAATTAATCACTAGAAATTCAATTTTTCACTAAAAATTCAATTTTTCACTAAAAATTCAATTTTTCACTAAAAATTCAATTTTTCACTAAAAATTCAATTTTTCACTAAAAATTCAATTTTTCACTAAAAATTCAATTTTTCACTAAAATTCAATTTTTCACTAAAAATTCAATTTTTCACTAAAAATTCAATTTTTCACTAAAAATTCAATTTTTCACTAAAAATTCAATTTTTCACTAAAAATTCAATTTTTCACTAAAAATTCAATTTTTCACTAAAAATTCAATTTTTCACTAAAAATTCAATTTTTCACTAAAAATTCAATTTTTCACTAAAAATTCAATTTTTCACTAAAAATTCAATTTTTCACTAAAAATTCAATTTTTCACTAAAAATTCAATTTTTCACTAAAAATTCAATTTTTCACTAAAAATTCAATTAAAAACTAGAAATTTAATTTTTCACTAAAAATTCAATTTTTCACTAAAAATTAAATTAATCACTAGAAATTCAATTTTTCACAAAAATTATATCAAATATTGATTTCAATTTACTTCATCCTTTTAATGGTGTCCCCACCATCAATCCCATTCAAAAAAAAAAAACACTCGCAACAGAGTTGCCAATGCGAAGCAGCCTCACAAGCTCTGCTGTGCGGTTTCGCCAATACAATGTTGAAAACTTGTTTCAATTAATCAAAAAAGAAAAAATTGTTAAAAAATAAAATATAAAAAAGGAAACAAAAAATGCTTTGTCATAATTGCACAGAGCACAAATCACATGAAATGACTCTGACTCCTCCCTCTCTTCTGACGCTCTCTCCGGCTCTCTGTAAAGGCGTGGTTTCACTCACACACACACATGCAGCCGCTCTTGTATACGACCCCGAACGTGCCATGGCGAATGTTTCAATTATATTGTAACATTCTAACAGGCTAGAAGTTCGTTCAGCACCGCCGACTCAACCCGCAAAGTCCCAGCTGACAGCGACAGCATCACCACCACAACAACCCAGGACTCGAGCGTATCCTTTTGTGTTCTATTATTGTTGAAATTGTGAACATTTTTGATTCGTTACGTGCTTCGCTTCATGTCGCAGTTTTGTACTATTTTTCCCTACTTCTGACTATATATAATATGTACCACTATGTGCCACATTAATATTATGCTGTGGGTTGGGGCGGAGGTAGTGTAGCTGGAGGACGAAATGGAAAAACTTTTATATTGCAGAACAATTGAAATTGTAAATGAATGCAATTTGTTATTCATTATTACAGGCAGTCGCTGCAGTTGATAGTTAATAATGTTATTATTACTTTTTAGGAATTACAAATTGAAAAGGGGCTCTTCTTTTCCCCAACTCACTGGTGAAGTTTTATAAATTCAAATTCATAAACAGAGAATTTACTAAAATATTGCTACACCTTATTTTCTATTATAAAGAGAAAACGAGTTGATTAGTCCCAACCAAAACAATGTTTCTCCGACGGCATAAAATACTTATTTATTTTTTAAGTTTTATACAACACATATTCTTTCAAAATATTCTCATTACTTCTAATACAAGGTTACTTCTAATACTTACTGCTCGGATGCACCAAATACCTCGAACAATTTTCCAAGTCGATATAAAAATTCGATCTGATTATGTCGTATCTAATTTGGAGATTTTCCATATTTCGTATTTAGTATGACTAGAACCAATCTTGAACTATATCGAGTTCTTCATTTAAAAAAAATCGATCTCGAACATATTTTGAGAGTTTTAAGATACGAATTTTTAAACAATTCTTGTTTCGATATAACTACGATTTGTCTGTTCGATATCTCGTTAACCGAAATTTAAAAATTATTGTTTTAGCAGACACCAATTTCAAGGTTTCAATCTCTAGTAGAAATTAGAGGAGCATAGACATTTGACGAGCATTTCAACGAGACCTCTATGGTGTTTGAAGCATCATTCGTACAAAAGATATATTAATATAAACAACTACACTTTTTCGAACAACCAAAGCATTTTTTTAGTTTTTTGTATATATGAATATCTCAAATCCCATTTTTTTTAACAATTTGGTGTGGAATCCCTTGGAGGAACCTACATTTAGACTTTTTTTGGGAGACAATAAAAAGGAAAAACAATTTTTCGTTTTTTTTTTTGTTTAAAAATATTGTATCTGTTTTTGTCTAACATTTCATATTAATTTTTGATTGCGGTAAATACTTGCTTTACCTTCTCATTAAGCAATTTAGAAGCGCAATGAAATTGGATCGATAAAAGAGACCAATTTGCGAGTGCTTTATGAGCTCTCAGAAAACAGTCTCGTAAAAGTATTTATCAAAATATTACGCATAAATATAATCATATTTAGGAGTTTTTTAGTAGCGTTCATAAATTAAACTTATAAAAGCGTCAAATTACATTTTTTTCTGAGCACTCAGAATATGAATTCATAAATATATTCCATTAAACAGTATTTTCGGATCGCTTCAAATAATGGTTCATAAAAGAGTCTTATTGGGGGTATCTTCAGAATGCTCCCAATATACTCTCAAACTGTTTAAATAAAATTGATATGCTATATCCGTTTTGGATTTGATATTAATGGATTTACCTGAATTTGGATGTAATTTAGGGATGTCAAGAATAAGAAAAACATGTCCACTACATCGATGTTGAACACATATATGGCACTTGAGGTATTTTTTAAGAGGGAAAACCTCCGAAAGAGGGTAATTTTGAAGTTCAAAAGTGATTTTTTAATTATAATAATTATAAGAATTTTTGGCTTTAACCATGCCCTCTTTCAGTGGTTTCGGGAGCAATGCTGGGCTTTTTTATGTGCTCAAATATGAATGTTTTAGGAGTAATAAAATCACATAAATGTGACGATTTTAAGGCTAACAAAAACGTGCCCTCTGACTAGATTTTGGAAGCCATAGGTTTTGGAAGTCATTTTGTATCTTTTTAGTGCCCATAAATAAGGGCAACACTCAAAAATATGAGTAATTTCTGAGTCTTAAAAGATTCAAAATGTTTGACGTGTTTTGTTTTATGTGTTTAAGATGATAATGACTATGGATAATAAATATATGGAACTTAAACAAAGTTTTGAGTATTTTTAACGAATCGTCTAATAATACTGCATATTAATTTTAATTAAAAAAGTATTAAAATTCCCTACGGGAAAACGAACCATTCCAAGACTATGCACGTGACTGGATACTCGGAGATAGTTAACCGGTTCAAGTTCTAGCTCTTTTATATGAAACATCCTGCAGAACTTTAGACCTATCACAGGACTGTTCTTCAAAATCGTATTCTGTGATCGGTACTTTTAGACCTATCACAAAAACTGTTCTGTGACCGGTATCAATGGTAAATTCAGTAAAAATAATATCGTCGTTTTAGAACGAAAAGTCATCTACTACTTTTTTATGAAAAACTTAAATTTCGGGTTGGTTGAATAATATTATAAAAAGTAATTGATGCATTTTTAAAGGTGATTTATCAATTGATAGATTTACATGTTCCTATCATGTGGTAAAACAATTGAGACCATCGATTAAAAATTTACAGATATATAAACATTTTTGTAAACGAATATTTGGAATTTTGAAAATTTATTTCATGACTTTTCGTTCTAAATTTTTTTATTCAAATATTATTGCTTTTTTATTTTTACTTTTTTATATATTTTAAATTTTAGTTATTTTATGTTACCTTCTCTGTCATGCATTCACATTTCACTAATGATTTCACCCGTGCATGCATGCATTATAATTACTTGGAAGACATGCTCTATTTAAATCAATACAGTATCGACAAACAGTCTACGAATTATAGACGCGTTAGTTGCAGCGTGTATAACTCGTGACTATGACGTCACCTGGTGTCTTTTCACATCACTTTTCACTTCTAGACACGATCCGTATTCTCCTGCAGACCTTTAGACCTATCACAGAACTGGTCTTCCAGATACTTAGTTAGTCGGCACCAATGGTACCAGTCACGTGATAGGTAATTTTAGAGCAATTGACACCTTTTGCCGCAGGGAATAGTGACATTTTCAAATAGGTGTCATTTTATTATTTCATGTTTTAAATATTTATATAAATAATATATTTATGTCTTAAGACTTTAACATACGCGTATATTTTATATATTCTCGAATAAGCCTCTTTTGGCATGACGTTGGAAGGACGAAAAAGTTAGTTATAACAACCAAATTCATTCGATTAAAACGCATTTCTACAAATACGGTTCTGATTAAAAAAAACAGTCTGAATTTGTTCTAAAACTGTTCGAAATTGGTTGTAGTTCAAACTAGAGATGGGAGCGTGCCGTGCTTTTTTCGTGTCACGCCCGAAAATCTGAGTTCGTGCGTGCAAATCTCCGTGCGTGCTAGTTGCTGTCGTGCCCGTGCCTCCAAACTTAGGCACGCGCCCATTAAAGATTTTTTGTTATCGTTTCTACCCCAATTTAAAACAAACCCTTCAGAAAATCAAAATTTCGTGGTATTTTAACCTTTCCTAAAAAATCGGTTGTTTTAGTTTTACTTATGGATTTAAGAGAATAAAACAGTATCAAACATAATTTTTGAATTATTTATTACAGGGACTAAAACCTATTGGAATATCGGTTCCAGTTTCAAGATTTTTCGGTTCCGATTCCGGTTTTAACCAATAAATTAAATGATTAAATTAAATTTCGATTCCCGTTCCATACATTTTTAATAACGGTTCCGATTCCGGTTCTTTGCGTTCCCTGACAGGGACTATAATATCTGTTCCGGTTCTGGTTCTGATATTTTTAAAATAGCAGTACCGATTCCAACCAAAAAAATGTAAATGTTTCGATTCCAAAAGTTCTAAACGATTCCGATCTAAAAAACGATCTAAACGAGTATTTTTCACGTTTCGCTTGCTTTTTTATGTTTTTCCGTGCTTTTTTCGTGTTTTGTCGTGTTTTTCGTGTTTCTTCGTGTCTTTTAAAATCCCGTGTTTTATCGTGCTTCTCGTGCGTGCCTGTAAATTTACACGCCGGGCTCGTGCTCCTGCGTGTCACCCATCGGCGTGCCCGTGCGTGTCCTTCTTATCAAAAACAGGCACGCGCCCATCTCTAGTCCAAACTAAAACTCATTTAGTTTTGACAATAAGAACTGACTAAACGGTTGAGAGAACCGAACAAATTGGTTGGGCAAATAGTTGGTTACCGCAACAGATCTCTATTCTGCGGGTATCTTTTAACGCCGATTTAGTAAAATTGAAAATAAACCATTTTGGGAAAATAAATTTTTTTCGCCAACTGTCGGCCTTCAAATAAAAACATATTTTCACAGTTGAATCCACACACATTCGTTTAATTTTTAATTGTGCAAATTTAATACTCGAGCCACCATTCAAACATCCCATTCCCCGGTCAAATCTAGGACAAGTCTATAGAAAACTTAAACGAAATGCGATTTCATTCCATTCACCGCACTTATGCTGTACATTATGAGAAGCACAAAAAGTCATTTACAACGACTGCAGTGCGGCATTTCCGCACACCAGCCGGAGGTCTCAGTTCTCATATGCATTCGGTGCCTACATGACGAGCACAATAACGACCCACTAGAATAACGAAAACAGTTTCAAATGTTGATAATGTGAATATTCTGCGAATGAACCGATCCGATCCAACCCGACCCGACCTGCACCGGCAAGAGTGAGATAGTTGCAAATGTGTGACAGGATAATTAAGAACACTTTGTCCGTATAGTGGATTCGAGGGGGTTTTAAGGGTGACTCACACAAAGTCACGTAAAACATGCGCTCTTGCGTTTGGAGCAAGAGCTCCAATGTTTGCGTTGAAGCTGCGCCATTTTGACAGCAGCGAGTGACAGAGAGGATGAGAGAGTCAGAGTGCGAGAGCAGCTGACAGACCTTTTTAGTCAGAGCGATGGAATTTCTGTGCGCTTAAATGCAGTAGTAGTTTCAAAATGTTTCAATCCTATTTACTTTTGTACAATTTGTATGAATTCGCACCGCAGGCAAAGATTAAAATACAAACTGGAAATTATTAACATATTTATTCTGTACACACGCATAATAATTGGGACTTATAGTTGTGGACAGTGGGTCAGAGTTGGTTTTTTCTGTTTGGAAAGTTTTTTTTTATTTCTTTGTTATTATTAAAATTAATATAATATTTTAAAAATAACTATTCAAACATTAATAAATGCCTATTACAATAAAAGTCACAAATATAATGAGAAACTAGTGAATTTCTAACTGAAGAACTTTAAGCAATTTAAAAAAAAACTCAGTACGAGGTCTTGATTAGGATTTTTATTATTTAAAAAAATCGTATTAAAATCGCCAAATATATAATATTTTGTTTTAGTTGTGCTGCTTCAAAAACTCATTATATCGGGCATGTTCTGAAATTCACTTTCGATCGAAATTGAAATATTTGACAAGAAAAATAGAATTAAATTACATTGAAATAGGTACGTTTATTTTGTAGTGAAAAACATAATTTAGGAACAGCAAAAACAAATTCGATAAAATTATTATACGTTTTTGATTAAAAATTGGAACTTGGAATTTCTGATCATTGTCAGTTGATTCAATTGAAATACTTTACTTACTAAATGATTAAACAAAATGCGTAATGAAGTATTTAATAAGAATTAAGCGTCATATAGCCATAACTTTTAGGTTATAATGTCTGTCTATACCCTCTTTGCGATTACTTTCTATTTTTTTTTCTAAATTAAGAGTCTTAAGAATATCATACACAATCGATGGAAACATTAGAACAAAAATGTTTTTGTACAATACATAACATATGTAAATCTTTTTATAAATACCAACAAAAAAAAACTTAAATAACTATAATTTTAATTGGAACTTTAAAAGTAATACGTTCTTAAATAGATCTCTATGTGACCCTCATTCGTTTTCTCTTCATTCTATTTTTTTTTTTTAATTGTCACAAATATACTTCTGCCAAAGTTCATAATCGATCCATTAGTTACAGAGTTATCAGACTGACGGATGGACATGATTAAGTCATATCAGAAAATGATACCAATAATCATCAACCAGCACGATTTAAGTTTTGGAAGAGGGGAGTCGTGGTAGCTGTAAAAATAACAAGAGTTAAATTTACATTTACTCTTGTAATAAAATGTAATAAAAATAACAAGAGCATACAGAAATATTTTAATTTTTTACAATTATTTACTCTATTCTAGAGAGTTACGACAATTGTTATCAATTACAATTGTTACCAGTGACAATAGTTTAATTGATTTAAATTTTGTCAAATGATACCTACTGCATATTCTCTCGCTGGAGGGGCATTTTAATTAGGAATGTCAAACATGTTATTGAATGTTGAATAACGTATAATAGATACATTTTGATTGAAAAATCTACCTAATTTTATCGGTTAAAGAGTATTAATGGCTGATAAAGGGGGATCTACGAATTCTTTCGGGAGACCATGTAAAAGAAGGACAATCCCTCTGAAAGGGGGACGTTTGGCAATCCTTCTACGAATCCTTCTACGATATTCGTTGAAGTTAGGATCATTAGCAGGACTAACAATTATATCGACGTAAAACAAGGAAAATATGTATGGATTATAGATAAATTTGGTTCAAAAAACTTAAAATATGAATCAAAAAACTTGAAATATGGATCAAAAACCTAAAATGTGTATAACAAATTGTTATATTTCCATTATTCAGCCTTCTCATAAAAATGTTCACAAGAAAAAAATAAATTGTACTGAAACAAAATTATTTTTCAAACCAAATTTTTACACCTAACCAAGTTTGCTACAAATCATAATATCGTCACTATCATGCCAAAGGGGCGAATGTGCAATTTTTGACATTTGCGTTTTTTTACATTTTTGAATGTAGTTTATCCTCAAGTATGCTGTGTCAAAATTGCATGTCATTTTGTTGGATATTTCTAGCCACAAAAGACAAAACCAAAAGGGCGAATTTGAAAAATTGAAAATCTTGTCATGCCAAAAGGGCGAATCTTTTCGTTTTTTCGCCATAACTTTTTATTGGAATAAGATAAAATAGTGGTGTAACGGCATTTATTGTTTGTTTTTAAAGCACCTATCGATCTGCATTATTAATTTGCCAAACATAAAACATTAATTTGCCATTTGTTATTTGCAGGAAAAAATGTTTGGCAAAATATTTTAAAATAATGATGCAGTTCGATAGGTGCTTTAAAAACAAACCATTAATACCTTTTCACCACTATTTTATCTTGTACCAATTGGAGAGTTTCTGCACCCAGAAAAAAAATACTAGATAAATAATAGTTTTTGTACTATTAAAAAGAGTCAATAGGATAAATTATTATTTTAATCGGAAAATATATTAAATACTAGAAAATACCAATTGAGTTTTTATGAAAAGATTAATTTTTTCTATACTATTAAATCAATAATTGTCCTATTGATCAATTTTAATGGAATTTGAGGGAATTTCTTTCTGGGTGTGGGAAAATGTATTCCTTTAAAATATGTTTAGGAACTGCTTTTTGAACAAATTGGTTCTGGGCACAAAGATAGATTCCGGGGCACATCCAAAGAATCAATAATAAAAAAAGCTTAATCACGCAGTTAGGTTCTGGGAAACTTTCAAAACTGCACAAACATTACCGATTCTTTAAATAATAATTACAGTCGGTTTTATCAATTCCAATAAAATATTTTTATTATATGTTTTTTTTTCTTTTTTTTTGTAATTATTTATTAAAAAAAATCCTCCCACTGTGCAGACTTCGCAACAATTTAAATTCGAAAACCAGTTTCAATTTCAATGGGCTTTGCAACAAAGCTTGAAACCAAGCGCAAGGCAAACGTAAAAATTTTATAAAAAGAAGCTACATGCCTCCCGCTACCGCTACTCCCCCTCACACAACGAAAGCACAACATGTCATAGACTCTCTACTCCCTCTCTCCAACTCCAACATGGCAACCAGTGCGCCAAGTCTCAGCTGTCTGTTGTTGGAACTACTCGCAACGCCTTCTCAAAGCAACTGTATTACAAAAAAAATGTCAATGTGTTCTTTTGGCAATGCGTTGCGGCGGCGCTTGCAATGGTATTGGTGTTACAGCAACAAAAACAGTAACAGCACAAGGATGAGAGCAACATGCATGCAGTCAACCACCAACAACCACCGGAAAAAGCAACAACACGCAACTAGAAGAGCAACAACTACTGAGGCAGCTGGTAAAACAAACGTTTTTGGTTGGTTGTTGCACGTAAGAGCAGCCAGCAGAGGCAAAGCACCAACGTAGCAGGAGCAGCGGCAGCAAAAACAACAACAGCAACATTGTAGAAACGAAGATGTTGTACGTGCAGCCACCACGCACGAATCGAATAACCACTTGAGCCACGACGAGAGTGAACAACAACAACAACAACCACATTTTATATACAGTAAAAATTGAATTTGGAAACTTTTGTCGTTGGCATTGTTTTTGCTTCTACTGCTGTTGCGAATGATGATGATGTTGATGGTGGTGGTGGTTATTGTTGTTGTTGCTACATTGTTCTCCGCACTAAGTTACAGTCAGCATTGCCAGTCAGTTATTCATTTATTCAGTCAGTCAGTCGTAGGAAGTCCTTCTTTTGCGACTTACATTTGATTTTCAACCCTCAGCATTTGCCTCAATGTCAGCCAGGCAGGCTCTTCTGTAACTCGTTGTTGTTGTTGGCTTTATTTGTTGCCCAGGTTTAAATGTTCAACTCAAAGTTGAATCAGTTGCAATTGGAACCTCAACGTGTAACAACGTCAACGCGTCTGTCGTCCGTCTAAAATACAGCGCCACGTTTGCGTCTCAAGTTTTAGCAACATTTGTAGGCTTTACAATAAATTAATTGAAAAAAAAAATATTAAAACAATCAAAAAGAAATTAAAAATTCTTCTAATTGGATTAACTGAATTTTTATAAAAAGTGTCTGTGATCTAAAAAAAATTGTATTAAAAAAACCTCAAAAATTCTATACCAACTATTTGTAGTTGTTGTTGCTTTGTGATGTGTCTTAAAAAGTGAACAAAATAAAACGCATAATTTAAACTATTCAAAAAAAAAAAACAGAAATAAAATTTATTTCATAAAAAGTTTAAAATTAAATATTTTCTGAAAATAAAAAAAAAAAACAATACAACCATGAGTCTACCCAGCGGCGTGGATATGCAAAATCTTATGTCACAGCATCCGGTGTTGGGTGCCCTGCCGCCAGCCTTCTTTTTGCGCGCCGCATCGGAGCGTTATCAGCGCACACCAAAATGCGCGAGATGTCGCAATCATGGAGTTGTAAGTAACCGTTACTGTTTCAATGTGACCGGCATAATGGTCATGGTCATCACGCTGATCTGGGTCCTCTTCCAATTGCCGACGGAAGCTTTGAACTTTATCATTTGAATTTCTAAAAAAATTGAACTTGGAATTTAATTGGGACCGGACATTTTCATGTTATCGAATATGTTTTAAACGATTTTTCGAAAATGAACAGAATACTGATTTATTTGCTGATTTGCCATTCATGATCGATTTTTTCAAACGGTTTTTTATTTCAAAATTTCTAAACAAATTCAATACAATTTTTGATGTCAAAAATTTGAATTTCAATCGAAAAAGTATTTCAGCAAATTCCCAATAATTTGTTACTTACCCTTGTATAAATGGTACTATAGACCAATAGGGTCACGATCGGGAAATGTGCATAGACAAATTTCCCTTGTCATCACCCGACCAGTAATATTTCAAGAACTTGATCTGTCCATGACCATGCCCAGTTTGCCATTCGATTCGATATCGCTTTGAGACTGTTTCGAGATCTCGAGGAATTCATTCCATCTCGATTATATATTATATTACAATTCGTTATAAGATGTAATCAATAATCTTAACAAGATAAGGTAGTTTATTTGAAACGAGAAAAAATACGTTTCTTAATCGATATCGCATCGTATATTGAGATTGATATCTATGTGATAAAAATCGAATAGTAATAGCTGCTGTTAATCATCAAAATATTGCTCTGATTTTCTCATTTCTATTAAGAAAAACAAACAACATTCTAGTACACTTAGAAATTGAATATATAATCTATCCTATTGTTTAATTTCAATGCAAAAATTTTACCAAAAATTGAATTTATTAAGTTTGTTATGATCGTTCAAATCACAACAAAGAATCCGATCAGAATCGTAGAACCATTTATACTAGCGAACTACATAAGTAATAGGAAAAAAAAACTATTAATATTATGGTTTTTTCTGAGTGTGGTGTTAGTTACTAGAAAGTGTTGAAAAACTTTAAAATATTTAAATTAATAAATTCATAAATTTCAATTATTAAATTTTACAAGAGTTGCCTAAAATTGTAGCGTTTATAAATTCAAAATTTAAAAAAGCAAAATGTTCTTATAATAAGCTTTTTAATAATTCACTTTTAATTCGTTTTAAGACTTACTCCACACTCTAAAATTAAAGGTTTAAGATTATTCTTAAGTTTAATAAGATGAGTCAAACCCCTGCTTATGACAACACCATGCTAAAATAACCGGTAGGTTTTAAATAAAAGTGAAAACTTGATATAATTTTCCAGTAGGGTCTTTTATTAAAATAGGGTTACTTACAAAAGGGGTATCTAAGAGTTATATCTTATTTGAATTTGAACAAAATTTGTTTTTAACATTATTTCTAGTTAAAAATGAACCCACATCAGGTGTGGTTTCACAATCTAGTAAAATGTTTAATAACTGTTAGTGGTCACCTTGGTGTTCTGTTTGTAACACTCTCCTGAGTCAATTTTGCGATGAGCGTCTGTCTGTCTCTCGCAAACGCGATTACAGAAATTCTAGAAGAGATAGATCAATGAAACTTTAAAGTTAGATTAGTTAGTATACGGTATCTGGTATCACTTGCTTTACTTTATACCGGCTGAAGTTGTTTTGGTTTAAACCCCACTTAAGATAATGTTTTTCTCCCGAACCTTATGTGCCCTATAAAAATCGAAAGTACTCAAATGAAACAAATTTGTTAGAGATTACAAATTTGCTTTTTTTGAGAATTCGTAAATCCCCTGGAACATTTTTAATAATATCGTTTCTTGTAAATTCTAGTGTCAATATAAAGTTCAAGTTAGAATTATTTAAAGCGAAGGTTTCCGTTCTGAATCTAAGATTCTTAATTGCGGTTCCGATTTCGGTTTGATGATATGGGTTCGATTCCGATTCCACACATTTTTTAATAACGGTTCCGATTCCAGTTCCGGTTCCGAAAATCGAAACGATTTCGATTCCGGTTTAGACCAACTAAAACTTTTAAAACTCCTACCAATTTCATTACTAGTTATTAAAATTTCCCATGTGATCTGACCTTCCTTAACGGTTTTTGTTTCAATGTAGTATTTTCTTTTTAACTTAGTTTCTTGTAAATGCTTGCATAAATATAAAGTTCAATTTAGAAATATTTAATGCAAGGTTTCCGTTCTGGAACCAAGATATTTAAAATAGCAATTCCGGTTACTGTTCCAACCAAAAAAATTATATGTGTTTCGATTTCGGTTCCACCCATTTTCTTAATTCCGTTCCTTAATGTCCCTGATTTAAAGTGAAATATTCGTTTTAATATTCGATTTAGGTTTAACCGTATTGCCACAAAATGTATATTTCGTTTTTTTAATTTAATCGACGATACAGCTTCTGAAAACAAATCCTCCTCCCCCACATATGTTATTTCCATTTTAATGAATACTAAATGTTTCAACTCTTCACTTCCAGGTTAGCGCTCTCAAGGGTCACAAGCGCTATTGCCGCTGGCGCGATTGTGTTTGCGCCAAATGCACTTTGATTGCGGAACGTCAACGCGTAATGGCAGCACAGGTAGGTTTCGCAACAAAAAAAAGAGCCACACTCAATTCCACCCACACCACATACTGAAACAAAGTGTTGACTTGAAGTGTAATTTAAGCAAATTAACTTCAGCCATCATAGCAACATCATATAAATCCTAATAAATGTTGTTTCTTTTGCATTCCCCAGGTGGCGTTGCGTCGCCAACAAGCGCAGGAGGAGAACGAAGCGCGTGAACTGGGCCTGCTCTACACCAGCGTTCCATCGTCTCAGCAAAACGGCGGCGACAATGGCGGCAATACGCCGCAGTCCAATTCAGCAGCGGCTCAATCAGCCAACGGCGCCTTTCACACCGGCATGCCGTCACCACCCAGCGACGGACTCGACGGCAACAACAGTCAACGGCTGCAGTTCAATGGCAACGACTCCGATTCGGATGTGCGAATGCGTTCGGAACGTCTGTCCATGGGTTATTCGCCCGATCGCACAGACGTCGAAAGTCCCGGTAAGAGTTGTGCCACAAGTTGATTGTGACAAGTGTAACGTTGTGCAAACAACAATTTTTACTTGCGTCGCAGCATCTATTGTTCGTAGGTGTTTTTTGTTTTTTTAAATTGCGTTCTCTCGGTTCTCATAAGCGCTTTGCATTTTGCAAGTAGTTGTGTGGAAAATTCCGTCAAACAATTTTGTTAAGTGTTAAAAATACGGCTCAAAGAAACCCATAAACGACACAGTCGGCAAGAGTGCAGCCGCACGTGAAGCCAGTTTCGTCTTGGTCCACGGACGCACAAAAGATTTTCCACACATTGCAGTGCAGTGCCGTTGCGTGCAGCCGTCCATAAGTTTCTTTTATACAAATTTATGACGGTAGGTTGCCTGCAGGATATGGAAAATATGAGAAATTAAAAGAAATATTTTTGAAACAAAATTTATAATTGTAGAGGTGTAAATTAAATGACTCAATTTTGTTTATTTTGTTACAAATAAAATCATTCATACATTTGATGAATTGCGATTTAATTTAAATTTATTTTTGATGTTTTTCAATAGTAAATGTTGGTTTTTAATGATGTCCTTAAATAAAAAGATATAATGTTTATTTGATTATAATTCGACGATACTCGAATCAAAATACCATTCTACCTTTTGTTTCGATATTGAGAATGATATGATTGGAGAATTTGTACGATATCGAACACCAAAACGTACAAAACTGCACCTATATTTAGAAGCCACGTATCGAAGCTTTTATCGAAACGAAAATAAAAACTATTCTGTATTGATATCGCATCGAAAAGTGTAAAAATATAGATTTTGATTTAAAGAACATTACGTTATCGATGTTATATAATGTTTAAAAATCGAAAATTTTATTGTACGAACAATTTAAACAAGTAGTAGAAATTGTATTTTTTTATCAAAGTTAGTCCGGGAAAACTTCGTACATCGAAGAGCTTCGAGACATCGCAGACTGGGAACCTTTTATTTAAAAATATGTAATTAAATAAAATTAAATAAATTTGTAATTAAATAAAATTTGTCTAAATTGCATACTAAATAGATATCTTCACAAATGTATTTGCAAATATGCACTATTGCACTCTACAGTATTTAGTGCAATGACAGTCGACAGTATTTTAGTGAAGTCTCTCCAGTGACTATGCCTTACTGCAGTCTTTGTTTCATTGGTTTCAAGTAGTGTCAAGACATTCAATGTTTTGAAAAACAAAACCAAATGACACTACTGTCGCTGAACATACATCGAATACCAAGAGTGCAGCAAGTGAGCGCAACGAGTAATGAGTGAGAAGACGTACATGGAAGACAACAACAAACATTATATAAAAAAAAAAATTACAAAAACATTTAAACAATTTTGTACGAAAAAAATGTTGTTCAATAAATAAAAAACATAATAGAAAATATTATATTATTTTCTTATTCCTTTTCAATTTTTTCTATTTATCAATATTAATTAAAATTCCTTCGAGTAAGAATGATACAAAATGTAAAATGCACTGAGTAATCAGTGTCATTAGCAGTTAATTTCAGTATTTGAATTTTTATTTCACATCATTATCTTTAGAGACCTCATCACTACAACTACGTCTTGTTTGTGTTTTGTTTTGACACAACTTTTGCTTTCATTTGATTTTTAAGTACATATCTTGATATAAAGTAAATGTCTTGAACTGTGCTATAAATGAATTTGTGCAGATATCAATAGTAAATACTGCAGTATTGACAAAATTTAGTTCAGTTTCCAATTTAGACAAAATCGTACACCCTACAAAACAAATTTTTTTATGTTTTATAGAAAAATAATAGAAATTTATGTAGCCGCGATAGCTCAGTGGTTAGTGCGTTGGACTGCGAGTCGAAAGGTCCCCGGTTCAAGCCTGGACTGGGGCTAACAACATCTTTTCATAGAAACATTTTTCTTTACCGCGCTACCTCTCGTCAGTAAATGGCAAACCTACGAGAGTAAAACCATTGGAAAGCTCTCACCCGCCGTTCGGATTCGGCAATAAACTGTAGGTCCCACCACTTTGAGTACAAATATAAAATGCACAGCTCAAAATGATGAGAGAGCTCGGCCGAAGTTCTGTACAGGACTGTAGCGCCAAACTATTATATTATTATTATGATTATAATAGAAATTTATGGGGAATATTGTAAATTTTGAAAGATATTCTATGGTTTAAATTGTTTGGGGAAAATTGTTGTGGAATATAACTGTCTTAGAAGCACTGTCTGTAAAAGAATATTTTTCATTGAAGAATTGTGGCAGGGAAAATGGCAAACAGGGATGGAAAATCTCGGTAACTTTTAAAATTGTGCGAAGAAGAATGCTCTTTATGGAAAAAATAATCTGTAAAAGATATGGTCTTCAGCGAAGAATTGACAAGGAAATTGTATTAGAAAATCATTTGAAGTAAATAATTTTACGAAGAAGTACAGATTATAAAGAGATGCTGTATATTGCTGTATAAATTCAATATAAACAAAAAGCTTGCTCTCAAAAAACCTCAAATAGTTTTGGTCCTCATATAGCATATCATTTTTTATGTGCATTACAAATGATTTTAAGTGGTTGCTCTACCCTGTTAGATATTTTTCGTATCCGTAGGACAAATTTAGAATATTAGGGAAGCCATGATCATGGGCTATTGGTCGGGTTATGACAAGATAAAAATATGTTGATCAATTTTTAAACAAAACCCATCCCTCACAATTTTTACTAGGGATTAGGAAATACATATTCACGTCTTTATCATGTATCTGAAGGGGATGATCAATTTACGAGCTTGACAATTTCTAGTAGGCATTCGATTGATATATTAAAGCATAATTTTATTCCATGAAAACAAAATTTACTTAAATCTTGTATACTGAATTTTCTTTTGAAGTCTTGTAAACTTTTCGTAGATTTAATTTCGAATACGTAATATATGTTCGAAAGCCATCGAAGCTAAAAATCTATAACTCAAGAGAATCTGAAATACATTTTTTGTATATGTCAAATAAAATGCTTTCTGAAAATACTTAAATTAGAGCTCAAAAAGATTTTTATTTGAAATTTTATATCCAGTGTTAAACAATCAATCAAAATTTCAGTTGGTTAAAATTATTCATACTTAAAAAAAGAAGCCACTTGAACTTAGAATTTTTAAATTTATAAATAGTTCGAACCCACATTAAAGTAAATTCCCACGACAATATTGAGGTTTTTTTTTCTTTTGGCAAGAGTCTCGGCAAAAATCTGCAAATGTAAATAAAACTACGATAGGCCTTAATACTACAATGAAATTTAACACAATATCAATAAAAACACGACTTTGTTGTTTTTCGCTGGCGCACCTTTGACTCATCATGTGCCATTGACAACATGGTCTAAGATTTAATTAAATTTCAAAATAAATAAAAAGTGATTCCCGAACCAAAAAAAAAAAAAAAAACACCATAGAAAAAAGATATCGAATAACTTTTTTTTTCGTTTTGACGTTGCTACTTGAGTCTAGGACTTCAGGTACTTAAGGTTGCTTAGTTATATTGACGAATGATAAGCTACCAATACCTAAACCTAAAAAAAAAACCTGTGAAATGGTAGCATTATTTATCTTTCACTCGATACTAGGTTTACAAGGGAATGTTATTTGTTGGCATTATTAGGGGATAAGCTGACGTTTGTTGCAAACTGCACGGCTTAAGCGTCAATTAAAATTTAAGAGTTCTTATTTTTTTGGTACACAACAAAGAAATGAAATGTTTTCTATATTTGCAAAGGACCGAGTGCTGTTGCGGACACTTGATGCTGGATCCTTGAAATCCACTTGAAAAATGTAGCGAGTTATGGGGTCTGAATGTAAAGAAAACACTCAATTTAAATCAATTAAGGGTATTGTGTGTGGTCGATTTTATACACTACAAAATGTTGAAATAGATACTTATTTGGTGTAGTCTTTGATTTAAAGCAAAGGGAAATAAAGCCCCAAACTAATAAAAGAAATTACTCTCTAAAATTGGGGCTTCATTTTCGTAATAAAGCACCATTTTTGAAAACAAAACAAAGCCCCACTGAGATAAAATAAAACCCCAAATATAAATGAAATATCCTCATAAAAATGAGATTTTTATTTCATTTAAAAAAAAGTAAATCTGAAATTAAGTCCTATAATGTCATAACATTTCTGATTGATAAACGAATTTACAATTTCCAGGCGAGGATTTTTGAAATTCCTATAGACATCAGGAATGACGAAAATATATTTCATTCAAAATTCAGGGAAACATTTTCGTAAATGTCGCATAAAACTGAAGAATTTGTTACCTGACTATCGCAGTTTACAGGAAAAAGCAGATTAACTATTACAAATTACCAATTACCATTTCCGAACAGCTGTAAATCTAACCCAGGACACATGTCTTGCATGTTTTTTTGAAATTATTGGTGTAAATTTGAAAGAAAACAACAGTTTTGGAGTCAAGTGTCCTAACTTTCGAGCTCGTTTGAGTTTACTATTATTATTTCATTGGATTTTGTTTTATTCGATATTAAATTTCATATTTGAGATTCATTTATCATTTTCTAAATCGATGTTTTCTTTCGTTATTACGACGTCCAGAAATTAATACATGGGATTCTACCAATTTAAATTTCTTCCAAAAATTAGTAAAACATTTTTATGAACGTTTCTTGAAACTCAAGCATTCGGTGACTGATTTTCTACAAGAAAAAACGGATTTATTTCAAAATGTTTTTCAGTTTTTAAGATGGATTCTCAAAATATTTTGAAGGAATATATTCGAAAATACCCTTTCGATCACAATTCAAATATTTAAGAAAAAAATCGATTTTAATTTTATTACACAAAACTTAAACCGTTTAAGTCCGATCAAATTTTGAAACACCATTTATTCCACAAAACATAAACTGTTTGAATTCGATCGAACAGCAATTTGATTTTAGTAAGTTCTTTGAGAATAAATTGTAATATTTACTCCAGATTTAGTTTCTAAAATGTTATGAAACCCTTACTCATTTTCACTTTTTCTTCTTTAATTTACAGGCTCCAAGCGCGCCCGCCTCTCCAACGAAACCGATCAGGACACCGGCTCCGAGTCCTCACCCGGCAGCCCACGCACCAAAGGCAGCAACTACAACATGTCCGGCAACCTATCGCCCGCACGCACCGGTCCACCCAGCTCGCCTGAATCAGATCTCGATGTGGATTCCGCACCCGATGAGGCGACACCCGAAAATCTCAGTCTCAAGAAGGAGGATTCAACATCGCCGCCCAATACACCGACCTCAGAGAGTCTGCATTTGCTGCGCAACTTTAATGGTAACGGCCAGGGATTCATTCCGTATCATCACTCGCACTTTCTAGCAGCAGCGCTGCCCATGCATCCGCAGACACAACATTCACCACTTCACCAACAGCAGCAGCAACATCAACATCATCAGCAGCAGCACCAACAACATCAGCATCATCATCATCACCAGCAACAGCATCACCAGCAACCGCATCAACAACATGGCACCGCCGGCACTGTGCCGCCACCACCACACCAAAGATCACCCGTTGATGTGCTGATGCGCGTCTTTCCGAATCGTCGCCGCAGCGATGTCGAACAGCTGTTGCAACGCTATCGCGGCGATGTGCTGCAGGCCATGGAGGCCATGCTCTCCGGCGAAGACTTCTCGCATGCCATTGCCTCAGCAGCAGCTGCTGCCGCCGCAGCGGCCGCCTCACCACCAAGCGTACCACCTTCGCCACCATTTCCGCTAAAGTCGGCTTTCTCGCCACTGGTGCCACCCTCTGTATTCGGTTCGCCGACGCATCGTTATCCGCCGTTTATGCAGGCGCATGCCAAACGCTTTTTGGCCGCACCATATGCGGGCACCGGCTACCTGCCGGGTGTCATCTCTGCCGACATTGAGCAGTCTGAGTCGAATGGCGGCACCTCGGTTGATCGCAACAGCAACGCCGGCGACTCGCAGGATTGAGATTACGGTACGGCCGAAACGGGCGGCATGTTTAGACCCTTCGAGTAGCGCTGGCGCAGTTGGTAGACCCCTCACTCCCCACCCGGTGACTCTTTCGCACATGTTAAATAATGCACCGCAGAGAGATATTTTGTATACTTAATTGAAATAGTTTTTTTTTGTAAATACGTTTATAGTAAATAAAGCCACTCATTGCATTTAAAGTATTTTAGATTTTGGTTTATAGTAAGTTGTTTTTTATGATTTTCTTAAAATAAAGTTTAATTTTAATTCTGAATAGCCAGTCATTTTGTAAACATAGTTGTTAAAATTTACCAAACCATGTATGTAGTTTAAGTATTTGCATTAAGTTGAAGAAACGTCGAACTAGTTGAAATCCTACAAAGAACTTTCAAAACTAAGTACTTAAAAATATAGAATACACGATATATATTGTATAGGTTAAAATTAATTGTAATTTTATGAGACACTGTGTTATCATTATTTAAATAATACCAATAAATTATATTAAACAATTGAAAAATTCAATTTATTTATTTGAAAAAAAAAACGAGGTAAACTTTAGAACTTAAAGCGTTAAAATGAATTCGGGGAGTGGTACCTGGGTAGTACTATTGAATTTGTTTAATTTTAGATGATAAATATAATTTTATTTTCTAAAAATTTACACTACACTTACAATGTATTTTCTTAATTTCGAATCGAACATAGTTTAACAACTAAAATTTATTAAATGAGAAAATCGAATGTGAGATGTGAATATGGGAAATGACGGGTTCAACTCAATATTCGCGTTTTGATACCCAAATTGATAATTTCAAAATTTGATTGAAATGACATCTCCCAAACGCAATAAACTTAAAAACTGGATATGTCAATAAATATTTGAAATACTAAATGAAGGCAGATCAAAAATATGTATAGGGTAGCTTGAGATAAAGTGGGACATGGGTAATGTGGGAAATTGCAATTTTGGGACTCGTTTTTGCATTTAGAAAAATAAAAACAATTGACAGATGCTTTTATGCCATCAACTTTTTCATATATAATCAAATTTATATCTTTTTATCCATTTAGAGTACAAGTGAAAAAAAAGGTTTTTAAAAGTTTATTTTTGAGCGCTGTTGTTTGATATCAGAAAGTGGGGAAATATTGTCGTTTTGAATTAGGACGGTATGTTTAAAAGAAGCGTATGTTGTTATCTTTTGAAATACAAATGGATGTTGCAAGTATTTTAATATTGCTTAAATGGAGCCAAGTTATGTTCAAATTGCGATATTGGGGTAAATTGGGAAACAGTTTCTGGGTATAGTGGGAAACGTATTTTAAGTAATGTTTGCTATAATTGTCGTTGAAATACTGTGTTAATAGAATTATTTAATTGGTTTAGCCAAGAAAAAACTTTAATTCTGGTCACAAACCAATATAAAGCCATAAAACACACCCTTAACTGGAGCAAAAATAACACATCGGTAAATATTCTTCAACTTCGTCAGAAGAAGAAGAATTTTGTACAATCTGCATGAATAAAATACCAAAGATATCGAAGTAGAACACATCGATTTCTGTCACGAGTCACAAATTCAACTCGGTAATAATAGCCGCGGTAGCTTAGTGGTTAGTGCGTTGGACTGCGAGCCGAAAGGTCCCCGATTCAAGTCCGGACTGCAGCTAACAACATCTTTTCATAGAAACATTTTTCTATACCGCGCTACTTCTCGGCAGTAAATGGCAATCCTACGAGAGTAAAACATTGCCTATGAAAAGCTGTCACCCGCCGTTCGGATTCGGCAACCACTTTGAGTACAAATATAACACACACAGCTCAAAATGGTGAGAGAGCTCGGCCTAAATCCTTATAGGACTGTAGTGCCAATGATTATTATTATTTTTAATAATAGTGCGCTTAGACAAAAGTGTCAGAATTTTGTATTCTGTCTTATAGACCCAAAAGGAGGTGGCAATTGTCATCGGTAATAATATGTTGTTCTCATTTAAATCTAGTATTGTTTTTAACACAGTGAAATTCAAAAATATTACTTGAAATGAGTTTATTTACCTATTGCCAAAGTATCAGAGAATAATTTTGTGACTGTCTACAAACATTTATTAAAAACAAATGATTCATATTTCATTTGATATTCTTTGAAAATACCTGACCAGGGTTTATAAAAATAACTTCTAAATTAACTTAAACACAATAATCGTTAAAAAATCGCAAATTTAACGAAAAGAAGAATAATTCAGTTTTCGAGAAACCAGTTCCCGTAACTTTTTTATTTATGAACTAACCGAAATTACCGTCCCGAAAAGTTTGAGGCTATGAATCCTGTCAATTACCTACCCAAAATACAATGGAAAGCGTAATAAACTTTCACAATGAATTACTTAGTGACCATCAATATGGTTTGCGCGGGGCCAGATCGACCAGTGACTTGATGGCGATCCTCTCCGAAAAGTAGAAGAGTTCTATTCACATTTCCATGGTCTTTTATTAAGTGTGGCATGAACCAATTCATATCATGTTGGTAATTTTATTACTCGATGGATATCGAGTTTTCTCCAGGCTCGTTCATTACGAGTAGCGTTGGATGGTGTTCTTTCAGAACAGCATACTTTCAAATACGAAGTTCCGCAGGGTTACGTCCTATTCCTCTCCCTATTACTGGTATTTATCAAAAACTTCCAGTCAGTGACCCCGAACCCAATCCATTTTTTTTGCTTATGTCACTAATATTTGTCATTCATATTCGTTCAAAAAGCACCCAACTCTTTGGTTATTAAGAGTAAAAGACGCCAGGGCGATGACGGGAATCAAGTAACAGATGTCCAGGGTACACTGAGACTATGGAGAGAGCATTTCTCTGATCTTCTAACAGGCGATGATGACAACTTCTCCGCTGATAGAGAAGACAGCTTTACAACCCCAGTTGCTGACGACGGCGTTGACATACCGCCTCCTGACCGTAATGAGGTCTGCACAGCCATCAACAGGCGAAAAAACAACAAAGCCGCAGGATCGGATGGTCTGCCTGCGGAGTTGTTTAAGACCGGAGCCGATGAGCTCATAACGAGCATGCACCAGCTCATCAGCAAAATATGGTCAGAAGAAAACATGCCTAGCGAATGGAATCTCAGTATACTCTGCCCAATCCTTAAGAAGGGGGATCCCACGATAGAGCTCTCTCTCGACGGACAAAAATTACGCTCTATAAGTCGCTCATCATGCCAGTTCTCTTCTATGGCGCTGAGGCATGGACGCTTCCAACACCGATGAGCGAGCTTTAGGAGCGTTCGAGAGAAAGATTCTTCGGAAAATATATGGCCCGATATGCGTTGAAAACGAGTACAGAATCAGATGGAACGACGAGCTGTATGAGCTATACGCCGACATTGACATAGTCAGGCGCATTAAGATCCAGGGCCTACGCTGGCTTGGACATGTCGAGCGTATGGATGTAAGCGCTCTAGCAAAAAAAGTGTTCAATTCTGTACCCAGTGGTGGTCAATGTTGGAGAGGGCGTCCGAATCTCTGGTGTAGCGACTAAGTGCGAGACAACCTGACAACACTTGGAGTGCAAAACTGGCGCCAGCGCTCGCAATGCAGAAGCGACTGGCGAGGGGTGATTGCTGCAGCCGAAACCCATCATGTGTTGTAATGGCCAAATAAGTAAATAAGTAAGTAAGACCTCCATTTGAACGATCAGATATTTGATGTGTCGAAAGAAGCGGCCAAGTTCATCGATTTTTAAAAATGGTATAAGATACCCTAGTAGAAATTTTCCAGATGCGCCATCGGGAAATGATCGGATTTTCGTTGGGTAGGCACTATTAGAGAATATACGAATATACGAAGGGCCGTAAGTGTTCGAGAAATACATGGTTTGAATCCATATTAGT
Source organism: Dryomyza anilis (assembly GCA_951804985.1). NCBI lineage: Eukaryota > Metazoa > Arthropoda > Insecta > Diptera > Dryomyzidae > Dryomyza > Dryomyza anilis. The sequence continues at coordinate 92,895,107 of OX638132.1, read as the reverse complement.
GTTATAAGATGTAATTGGACATAGGTGGTAATTGTATAAGTATGCGGAGTTTTATCGATTTGGCTTTTCTTTTTCCTCTGTAATCGTCGTTCGGCAACAAACTGTAGAGTACAAATATAACACGCACAGCTCAAAATGGTGAGAGAGCTCGGCCTATGTTCTTATAGTACTGTAGTGCCAAACTATTATTATTATTAACCGTGAATAGTAGAGACCACGGAGATCACACAGACTAATACAAATGAATACAATTGAAATTGCAGTATATTTTCGATATCTTTTAAAAAATATACAATTTAAAATAATTTTTTTAAATTAAAATATCAACGTTATTGATTTGAAATAAAATTTTAAATAATTTTTCGAAATTAAACTATTTGTTGGCAATTCGATTAAATGCATTGAATTGATGTCAACAGATCTTAAAACTTTTCACATTCAATTGTTTTCTTTGCATGTTTGAGATATGGGAATTTCTCTAATTTGTTCATCACACAATACAGCAAAGCCACATAACTCGTAGTACCTTCCTGACAAAAATATGCAACTTCATGTCATTCTGAAACAATACAAACTACAGGCAATAACAACCAAAGAGAAAAATTCACATTGTGATACCAAAAATACTTTGCAATATACGAGGAGGATAGACGGACGGACAGACAGACAGCAAAAGCCCACAACAAATGCGGAATATGAACATGTTTTCCATGTTTTGAAGATACACTCGTCGCATATCATATTTCACCATGTACTAAAAACGAACCGCATACAATACAGAAAATGTTGTATGTTCGACTGTTTGCATTGGATAGAGTCACACACAGGACGAACGAACATACAGGACATCTGTGCAAAAGGTAAATGCTTCTGTTGCTGACCCATGACTGTGCCATAAAAAATTAAAAGAAAGAAAAAAAGTAAATTCTGTTGCTAACAAAAGAAGTTTCATTCATATAGCTGGGTCTCGTATCGCCACTGGTTGGTTGAATGTTGTTTCTGGTACTGTTGGACTTCTGGAGAACAATCGAAGTGCATCAATAGAATGTCGATTGTGTCAATTAAACCGATCGCATCCAAGTGAAAAAGTATTGTTTTACTTTAGATTTAGATGCACAAGACAGGAACAAAGAGTTAGGTTTTTATTTTTTGTTTAGATATCCGAATTGTTGTTAGTTAAAAAGAGTTATAGGCGCTGTTAGATTTAGTATTGGTGGGATTTAAGTTTAGAATTTGCGCAATTGCACAAACGTCTATAATGGAGGAGAGATGTGTAAGCTTAATAGGGTTTAACTACTTTTCCAACAAAGTTTTTTTCGACCAATTACGTTTAAGGTGTATTTGGTAAAACAAAGCTTAAAATTTGTACATGCAATTTAGAAAATGAGTTCATGTTCATAGGCGCTATAAAATAAAGCACCAGGAAATAAGCACCAAACTAATAAATCCCATACAGTTTAACATAAAACGAAAGCACTAAAAATGGGGATGTTATTTCGTATTTAAGACTTTACTTTTTTTTTAATTTGGTACTCCAAATGGGGAAATACCAAATCCCCAATTAATTAATGACACCAATTTTATTTACAAATTAACCAACGCCCATATTCGTTGCTCGTAGGAAAGGATTATAAGTAAAAGGGATGAGGAAAGATGAAAACAAAGATCGAAATCTGTCGGTTTCGGACTATGAATGCCCGAGTAGAACGAGAAAGCACACGATCTTCCACCAGATTTAAGCCATGTATTTCTCTCGAACACTTTCCATTGTAATACCTATAAAACAGACTTACGTAGCTTACGGTTCTTCGGTGTTCAAGAGAACCAATAGTTGATGAAATATTTTCATTTCCTATTTAATATATCACACGTTGTTGTATTCGGTCCAGGTATTCCAAAGACGATTTGGAAGCTCGTGCCCAAATGTGAGAATTCTATTCCCTCTTAGGACGTACGAAACTACTACACGTATTACATATGTGATTTCGATTTAGATGATAATTTTCTTTTTTTTTTAGAGCCTGAAAAGTTTGATATTGTTATAAGAACGATAATTTATGTTCCAAAAATCGAATAAGACTTGTAAAATTATGCCCTATTCGGGTGGACATAATTATAACGAGTTATGTCAAGGAAAAATTAGAGAATTTTCACACTGAAAAATTTGCAGTACTGAAATCCCATTATTTCCTTTTAGAATTTGCAGTTTATATTTATGTAGCGTCGGTAGCTCAAGGTTAGTGCGTTGAACTGCGAGCCGAAAGGTCCCGGTTCAAGTCTGGACTGGGCCTAACAACATCTTTTCATAAGAAAACGTTTTTCTATACCGCGCTACCTCTCGGCAGTGAATGGCAAACCTACGAGAGTAAAACTTTGCTCACCCACCGTTCGGATTCGGCAATAAACGGTAGGTTCCCCCACTCGGCCTAAGTTATTATAGGACTGTAGTGCCAAACTATTATTATTACTGTTTATATTAATGTATATATTTCAGTGCTGGGTTAAAAAAATGTACTCGAGTTCGTGCGCAATTATTGAAATTGTTCTCTTGATTCTTTCCTAAGGTTGTGTTCAATTTAAATTCGAAATATAGATAATTCCCTATTTTAGATTCTTATTTAAGATATTGCTTCATGTTATTATAATTATTTAGACTTTTAAAATACAATTTTTGTCTTTTTTCAGAAATATTTGAAACATATTTTCGAGAAACACACAGATGTAATGTAAGATTTCTGGAAGCGAATAGCAGTTTGTTATATTTTGTATAATTTCAAAAGAAGATTTTCGGCATAATATTGGTACGATCAAAAAATAGAAAACTTTTGTAAAAACTTTGTTTTTGTCTGATTTACAAAAAAATATTATTAAAACTGTATTCACCCCTTGGCAGGTTCGAGGCATTTGAGATTCATTTTGTTCGACATATTTCAAACAGAGAAAAGCGGAGTTTGAATCATGTTCTGTCTATTTTCTGTCTATTTACAAAAATGCCGTAAAGCTGTCATTAAAATTCCACAAAATTAAAATTCCAAAACCTGCTATAAACTTCCAAAAATATTTATTTGCGTGTCTTTGCCGGAAATATATCCAAAATATTTCTGAAAATGTCATAAATTTTGTCTCGAGGAGACTGGTAAAAATATACTCTACACACAGAAAAATACTCTTTTGGCATGAGGTTAATTGAACCAACGTTTCAGTGTTGCAATCGAAATACATTTGTTGTAACCTCATGTCATTAAAATGAACGTACCATTTTTTACTCTAACCGAAATGTTAGTCCACGCAACTGCACGTTCGGTTGTCGTAACCTCATGATTGCATTTTGCATTCTGCCAAAATTTGTCGTTTGTGCATTTGTTACGGCAAATTACTACGTTATTGTATCAGCAAAATAAATGACAAACGGCAACCTGATGTCTATCAGCAATTCGGTTGCCAGTTTTTGCCAACAACTGTGGATACATGCACAAGTGGTAAACAATAGGAAATTCATTAATTAAGTAAAAATGCGAAATAAATATATGAATATTAATGAAATAATGAATGAATTCAATACAAATTGCTGTTTAGCTAGTGAAATATATTTAAAATATAAAAATATGTGACCATATGTGGCATTATAAATAGTTTTTTATTTTGCTTAATTATGATGAAATAAAATATTAAATGTGTCTTCATACTGCTTTTCCCTAGTAGAAATTTTGGTAGGGCCATGGTTATGAAGTGATCATGCCATTATTTGAGATGATCGGGATATGACGAGGCCCATAATGTCCTTGTAACGCAGTGTCCTGCTCCTGTATTGACCTCAGGCCATGATCATGTACTGATCGGGCAATTCTCCATTTTAATATTTACCCGACAATTGCCTTGTCTGAGCCCGAGCATAATAGGGTTTCTCTCATTAATCTCGATCATTGCCTGATGCTAATTTCGATATGAGGAACAAATAATGTAGCAATGATCGGGAACATTGACTATTTAGATAATGTAAACCCTGGTATGGTAAGCATGATAAGGGCATGCAAAGGCAATGATCATATTTTCTCTAATAGGGCTTACCCAACGAAATGCCGATCATTTCCCGATGGCGCATCGGGCAAATTTCTACTAGGGTTATTTTTCAGGGAACAGGAATTAACAGATACATATTTTTTGAAATTGTGTGCGTGACTCATGCTTGCTAAATAGGAGGTTGGCACAATCTCATTCTTCCTGACTAGGAGTTTCCGCAACCGAATAATTCGGTAGGGCAATTAGTTGGTTGTCGCAACAAATTAGTTTTCTGTGTGTAGGTACCGAGACAAATTTTTTGGCATTTTTCAAGAATGTTTAAAAATATCTTAGTTTAAACTGCCTTGAACCTGTTAAATGTTTTGTCTTAGGTTTCGGAGACAAAATTCGTGACATTTCTAAGAATTTACATACAGAAATGGAAGATATTGTGAAAGTATATTGCAGGTTGTCCAATTTTGTGGAATAGATAACTCTCGGCAAAGTTATTGGAATAAAATAGTCACTTTCTGATACGACTCCGTTTTTGTCTGTTTAAAGCACCTCGACAATGCCGAAAGATTTTGTCTAGGGTTGGGTAAGTTTTTTAGTTTTAATAGATCTTCCTGTTCTCAAAAATTCCTAAACTTACTACATAACGATAAATTGAAGCATAAATTTTAAGAATAAAGTTGGGTTTGTTTTTTCACATACTGTATATTAATGGAATATTGAATTTTGTAACTTTCAAAGAGTAATTCTTCAATGAACGTTTTTACAATGATTGTCCTGGAACCAAATTTTAATGGAATCTTTGCTGAAATTTATCTGAAAAATGTAACTTATTTCTGATAAATATCAGATAACTTTATTTAGACGAAATATTCGAAATACAGCTGATATTCCGTATTTTTTTTTTTGTAATTTGTAGTGTGTGGGTTGGATCTCTCTGAGTCTAATGCTGCGTCACAGAGTCATTGTCCATGATTGCAAATTCAATTCAATACAATGCCGATTACAATGCATATTGTACTCGACATATACTTGATACTCGACTCTTCTAATTGTCCGGCGCAAAGATGCTTTTCCCGTAACAACTGAAGCTCCCACATCAGCCTTAACTACCTCGTCTAACGGCATGGATTGGCTTTGCGATTGACCACTTAGGCGATTTATGGCACACATACTACAGGACTCATCTTGTGTATGTTTGTGTGTTTGTTTATCTGTGTGTGTGTGAGAGTAAAACATACCAACGCAGTTGCGCTTTCATGCACAGGGGGGCGAACAATAGTTTCACAGTTATTATTGTTGTTTGGTATTGTTGGGACAACAATTGTTTGTTGCTGTTGTCGTTTGTGCGGATGGGCATCGTCATCATAAACAACATCTAATAATTTAATTTTGGTAACAGCTTCCGTTGGGCAAATTGTTAAAATTGTGCGAGAGATATTGAGCGATTGGATGAATTGATGTTACCCAGTAGAAAAATGTTGAAATCATAAAATTCAAAATTAGAAATTACATCAATATATATTAAAAATTAAAATTATATAAAAATTCGAATTCAAGTAAAAAAAAGATTTTATAATATTTTTATTAAAAAACTTGTATTCTCAGCAAAGATTTTTAAATATCAGAATTTTCAGTCAATATTTGAAATTTCAATAAAAATTTGTATTTTTTAGTAAAACTTTGAATTTTCAGGTAAAATTTTAATTTTCAGGTAAAATTTTAATTTTCAGGTAAAATTTTAATTTTCAGTAAAAATTTAAGATTTCAGTAAAAATTAAATTGTCAGTATAAATTTAAATTTTCAGAAAAATTTTAATTAACAGTAAAAATTTAATTTACAACCCAGTTGCCATTCGTATCGATATCGTTACGAGATCATTGCGAGTAGATGGAGAAATCATACGATATCGGACCCGTTCTCGTAACGATATCGAGCGTCAAATTGGACCTAGATGGTAGATAGATATCGAAACGTTCTGTCAGAGTTTTCTCGATTCGAGAAATTATTCGAAATCGGAACGATATCGAAGAAAAAAATGATCAAAGTTCGAGATATTACGATATCGATTTGATAAATGTTTAAATATCGTATCTTGTCAAAGAATTTGAATGTACGAAAATATTTAAAAACGAGTTGGGAAAGTTAGGTCACATGGGTAAGTTCGGGCACATGGGGCGGATTTTTATAGTCGGTCGGGCCCGACTATGGAATACCCTACACCTTTGGTGGGGATATTAACCCTCAGAATATTATTCATATATCAGAAATTTACGCCTTATATCCCCAGAAATTAAAAAAATTATATAAAGTATAAAAAACTAAAAAAAAATAAATTTGAAAAATGTAATTGGGCGGACCACGCCTATATTTAAAATTTTGTAAGGCTAATATTTCATAGAATTGATTTTAATAATTAACGGATCAAATTTCCACTATTAAAAACCGGGAAATAATGAAAAAAAAAATGTGGGCGGATCACGCCCATTTTTGGACCACACATTTTTAGGTGAATTATAACAATATGTTTTAAATTTTACAACTATATCTTGAATACTTTTCGAGTTATAAGTTCCCAAAGATTTATATAAAAGTGACTTGTATGGGAGGTGGGCGTGTCTGTTGACCGATTTGGCTCATTTTCAAACTCAGTTCCTACTTTTGGCTAAAATATATTGTGACGAAATTTCATCGCATTCTGAGCAGTATTTCTCAAGTTATTCTGTATTCGGACAGCAAGACAGCAAGACAGCAAGACGGACAGACAGACAGACAGACAGACAGACAGACAGACAGACAGACAGACAGACGGACATGGCTAAACGGACTCGGGTAGTGATGCTGATCAAGAATATATATACTTTTCCATACCGGACACGCCTCCTAAGGGGCGTTACAATATATGCAGAAAGTTAATATACCCTGTACCTCATAGGTGTAGGGTATAATTAGAATCAAGAAAGCAACGAGATCGAACTTTTTTATCGAAGTTATTCGAGAAAGATTCGAGGTTTCGAAGGTCTCCGAGACATGGCAGACTGGGAAAAATTGAGTTTTCATTAAAACAATAAAAAATTGAATTATTAGTAAAATTTAAATTTGGAATTTTCAGTAAAACTTTAAATTTTAGGTAAAACTTTGAATTTTCAGTAAAATTTTGAATTTTCCATATTACAAAAACCGATACCGTAATCTAGTACCGGTATACCGAAATAATATCGTTATCAAACATAAAACCGAAGTGGAAACTGAAACCGAAACGAAGGAGAAAACCAGAACCGAATTCGAACTCGGTTAGATAATATTAGAATGCATTTTCTATATAGCAAAAATCTGGAGTTGAAATGAACCAAATGCAAAATTACAAACACCACACAGTATTTCTGCTCGGTTCCTACTCCAAAAAATATTAAGTAGATTTAATTTGTTGTATTCTGTGTAATCGATATTACTATTGCTATTGTTATTTTCAAATATGGACCCTGACCATGCCACAGATTCACCCAAACTCTGCTGGTCATTCCATTATTCGTTGCATTGTTATCGCATTGTGGGAGCGAATTAAATCATTTACAATAGTTTTGTTTTGGGAAACTATATAAGTGAAAAAGGATTTCGCACTACAAATGAAAAAAATATCACTTTACACTTTCCGACTTTTCGGTAGCTATGTTTTGTGTGTGTGTGTGCCTGAATGTGTGGAGTGACCATTTCATCCCATTTGTCAAATGTCCATTTGGATTCATCTCTGTCTTCTATGTCTTTTGCTTTTAATCCTCTGGTTTATTATTAAATTTTCATTCTCATTTTATGGTTGAACATAATTTTGAATAGGCAGATTTTCATTGACCTCGTGTGCGGGTGCTTCGTTTCACAACTAAAATAAACAAATTAATCACGTGACAACGATCCGCATAAATATGCTGTTGTTATTTCGGAAATATTTGCGGGGTCCTTTTTGGTCCTTTGTGTCAATTATTACTATATGATTGGAAATTGATTATTTGAGCGCGTGTGAAATTAATCGATGCATGTGGTTGCCGCTTATGAGTGACTTTTTGATCTGTGATAATTTATTACAATATTGAACAAATACTAAATTAATTTAAAGTTAATGTGGTAGATTTACGAAATTAATTCGATTGATTTATTAACTACTCAAATTTAAAGATTTGGGTGTCAATTTTTTATGTTCAGTTAATTATTTTTTTATATAAATAACATAAGTGATATGATACAACACCATTTACAAATGTAATTCACAAAGGACCAATTGAATTTCAAAAGACATCAATTAAAATTCAGATATTTTCATTTGAAATTCAAAAGACATCAATTGAAATTCAGAAATTCCATTTGAAATTCAAAAGACATCAATTGAAATTCAGAAATTCCATTTGAAATTCAAAAAACATAAATTGAAATTCAGAAATTCCATTTGAAATTCACAAGACATCAATTGAAATTGAGAAATTTTCATTTAAAATTCAGAAATTTCCATTTTTAATTCAGATAATTTTCATTTTAAATTCAGAAATTTTCATTTGAAATTCAGAAATTTTAATTTGAAATTCAAAATGTCCATTTTTAATTCAGATAATTTTCATTTGAAATTCAAAAATTTCATTTAATATTCAGAAATATCCATTATTAATACAGAAAATGTTCATTTGAAATTAAAAAATTTCCATTTGAAATTCAGAAATTTCCATTTGAAATTCAGAAATTTTCATTTGAAATTCAGACATTTCCATTTGAAATTCAAAAGACATCAATTGAAATTCAGAAATTCCATTTGAAATTCAGAAATTTCTATTTGAAATTCAGAAATTTTCATTTGAAATTCAGAAATTTCCATTTGAAATTCAGAAATTTTCATTTGAAATTCAGAAATTTTAATTTGAAATTCAGAAATTTCCATTTTTAATTCAGAAAATGTTAATTTGAAATTCCAAAATTTCCATTTGAAATTCAGAAATTTCCATTTGAAATTCAGAAACTTTCATTTGAAATTCAGACATTTCCATTTGAAATTCAGACATTTTTATTTGAAATTCAGAAATTTTCATTTGAAATTCATTTGTAAATGGTATAGTTTAAAATATTATAAAATACTATTTATATTTATTTATTATTTATTGTAGCCGCGGTAGCTCAGTGGTTAGTGCGTTGGACTGCGAGCCGAAAGGTCCCCGGTTCAAGCCTGGACTGGGGCTAACAACATCTTTTCATTGAAACATTTTTCTATACCGCGCTACCTCTCGTCAGTAAATGGCAATCCTACGAGAGTAAAACCATTGCCTATGAAAAAGCTCCCACCACTTTGAGTACAAATATAACACGCACAGCTCAAAATGGTGAGAGAGCTCGGCCGAAGTTCTACACAGGACTGTAGCGCCAAACTATTATTATTATTATATTATTTTATTATATTGCGAAACCACAGTTCATATTTTATTCGCGAAAATTTTAATAACATTTGGAAATTAAATTCTTAATACACAGGTAATTGAAGATTTTGGGAACCGTATGACAGCCCAAAACAAATTTTGCAGATTTAGGACAGTTTAGAAACAAGATATCTGTCGGGACTCTAAAATTCCATAAAATATGATAATTCACCAAATTCCATTTACTTCCATTTGTGTTTGCCGGAAATATGTCGGACATTTTCCTGAAAAATATCACATATTTTATTTCAGGAGATTACCAAATTTTGTGGAATTTTAAAGGTTATATATTTTAGACAACTTAAAGTCGTAGAGAATAACGCGACATTCATAATACTAGAGAATCTACTCATTTTGACAATGGTATTGCTATGATGGCCTTAATGCCCGATTTACATTTTATCTTCTGTGAGTCTCACTGTATCTCCTAGGGTGCATTTTTTCAAAAAAATACTATTTTTATATGAATATTTTAAAAAATGCAACCCTAGGAGAAACAGTGACTCTCACAGAAGATACAATGTAAATCGGGCATAAAGGATATTGAAGATGTCGGAAAGTTTTCTTATTTTATTTATAAGCAATTGCTGATTCCATTTTAATTTTCAACGACTTTTCAATTTTTTAAATAAATTGTTGTTTGTAATACAAAATGCAAAATAATTATAAAAATCTACATTTCTCAAAAACGTTACACTCAGAAATAAACATGTAAAATATATAGTATTTCAATAGTAAAAGAATTATGTATACTATTAAAATTGGTCAATAGGATGCGTACTATTAGTTCAATAATATTTGAACTGTCAATACAATATGTTGTTGAACCACACACTTTATAATGTACACTTTTAAATACAACAAGCGAGACCTTTGAATATTTAATGCACGTATTATTAATTTTATGGTATAGTCGAATTACAATTTCCTACTAATTTATTAAAACAAAAATAGAGTGTACACCAGACAACATTTTTGGCTGGGTCTAGACTAGATATGGGCGCGTGCCGTGCTTTTTTCGTGTCACGCCCGAAAATCTGAGTTTGTGCGTGCAAATCTCCGTGCGTGCTAGTTGCTATCGTGTCCGTGCCTCCAAAATAAGGCACGCGCCCATTTAAGTTTTTTTTTTATAGTTTCTAGCCCAATTTAAAAAATCCATACTTTCAACATCAGAAAATCAAAATTTCGTGGTATTTTAACCTTTTATATAAAATTTGTCGTTTTAGATTTACTTATGGATTTAAGAGAATAAAGCAATATCAAACTTCATTTATCGGTTCCGGTTCGGATAACAAGATTTTTTAAATTCTGTTCCGATTCCGTTTTCAACCAACAAATTAAATGGGTTTCGATTCCGGTTCCATACATTTTTAATAACGGTTCCGATTCCGGTTCTATGCGTTCCCTGATAGGGACTATAAAATTCGCCAAAATTTCAGAACTTATATATTCCAAAATATTCCATTAATCTGTGTGTTTGCTGGAAATATTCCTGAAAAATACCAAAAATGTTGTGTCGGGTCGTTAATTTATTGTATAATTTATTTTACTTAAATGTCGAAATTGAATTCACATCTAAAAAATCACACATATAACATAAGACAATTCTGGTTGAAAAAGATTTTAAAACATTTAATTTCCGCTTCAGCTTCAAATTATTGATTGCCATAATTTAATCGGACTCAAAATTAAACAGATTTTTGAGACCGTTGACATAATAGAAGTTCGACGTATTATTTATTTTCTGTAATAAATAATAAATGTTAAATATAATGAATTTACATTAAATACATTGAGCTCTTACCCATGTCGCTTTTAATAATGTAGATTATTACAAAATCCGCGCGATCATTTTGAGCAAACACGCGGAATGACGTACAAAATGAACATGTTTTTTTCGTGTTATTTTATGCTACATTTATTATTATAGGAGAAATTCATTAAAACGATAGTATTTATAATATTAAAAATAATAATATTGAAATTTTTAAATTAGAGGTACCGAATTTTTCGAATATTATCAAATTATTTAGGGTACCATAAGTACCCCCCAGACAAAATGAGACAAATTTTTTCACAAGCCGTCCATTTTATGTCTATGCCCAAAATATGTCGTTCACCTGTCAATAAAATTCCACAAAATTTGATAACCAGCTATAGACTTCCCAAAATATATCATTTATCTGTGTGTTTTCCCAAAATATGCCGGAAATATTTCTGAAAGATGCCAGAAATTTTGTCTAGGATACTTCATGGGACATTTTCTTCCTGAGTGTACGAATTGAAAATAAACTGATACTCCGTTGGAATCTGCACCGTAAAATTATATAGATATGTTATAAATGATGACGGGCAGGAACGAAAATCTCTATAATCAAGTTTAAAAAATAGAAGAATAAAAATTAAATGATCGCATCCATAAATATGAAGGCTATTAAAACAAATCCAAAATTTATTATATTCGCAAAAATGTTTTATTAAATAGCACTTTTCATCAAATCAAATTTAAATCAAATAAAAAATTAAAATCTAACCAAATTGCACAGTTAACATTCAACATTTTTCGTCTAAACTAAAACATGCAATGCTTGGTCGGCAACATCCTGAGCGCTTCACACAAATCCCCTCAAGGCGTTACCCACAAATGATTCACACCGCATCACCTAAGGACATAATCCTCAAACAATTAAGTACGCACTTCATTTAAGACATTAATGAAAGCAATAAAAACAAATAATGAAGAACATCTTGACGGCATTTAATTTTAAAATGCACCCCCAACAAATGTTGCGTAGAGTACCGCAAAAATAAATTGCGAATTCTTCCAGGTTTCCATGATGATGATGATGATAATAATGGGATATACGGAAAGAGATTAAACCCCATGAAATGAAATGCACGGCGGCACCAAAGGGTAAAGTGAAGCCAACTGATGAAACAACGAAAGAATATGAAATGTTGAGGTAATTCGACTGCTGCTTCTTTATTTTTGACACCCGCAAACACGCACGAGGGTGGTCTCACAGTATTAATTTCATTGTTATTTTGTTATTATTTTCTTTATTTCAACATACGATACTCGAAGGCCCCACAACTATTACTAGGTATTATTAGTGATTATTATTATTTTTTTTTTTGTATTTTTCCAAAAGGAAAAGCAAAACCAAATGAAAACAACACCAAACAAAATACTAAACATTCGACAAACTCTAGAAAAACATGAAAAACAAGCAGTGGAGGCTCCACAGCAGTGAGATCACACTGTGAAAAAATTTACCTATTTAATGGTAGAACTATTTATCTTATGGTACAATAGTATTTTCATAATAATTTATTGGTTTTATATTAAATTGAATAGTATTTTAAATATTTAACGCAGTTAATATTTATTATTCAAAGTTGTTCTAATACACAAAATTTCACGAAATACCCTACATTTTATAGTATTTCAACATTTTTTTTTTATATACCCTTGACAAAGTTTGACTAACTCACAAAAAGTTTAGAAATATTTTTTTTTTGATAATGTTTTGAGAATGTAAAAGAGCAGTTTTTATCAAATACTATCGATTTTTTCCACTTCCTCATATATGCGTGAAATCTGCCTTCAAAAATTGTATAATGTTTATACCGTTCAGAGATAAATTTTCTAGCAGAAATCAGCAATATTTTTTTTGTTTACTTCTGGCAAACACACAGTTAAATAAATGTTTGTGGGGAGTTATCAAATTTTTTTATATTTTTTGAGGTATATTCTAGGAATATTTTGAGTACGGGAAAATAGAGGTAGCTTTCGATATAACTCCGCCTTTGTCTGCTTAAAGTCTTTCGGAAATATGTTTCTACCCCACCACGAGACTTTAAAAAAATTCGTTTAGGACTGTTATATCCCGCTATAATGTTTCTGGTATTTACAATTGGGTAATAATTTGGTCAAAAAACATAAAAATGGAAGTTTGGGAATGGCAGCCCCTTGACAATAATTTTTTGAGAATCAAGGCGGTTAATAAAGAGTTTTCGTATGATTTTAAGCAGACATAAGTGGTGTTGTATCAAAATATGACAATTTACTGTTCATTTCAAAAATATGCCATGCCTTTGCAAAAATTACCGAAAATTGCTTAACTTACATTTGCTGTCTACAATTTCCAGTTGTCTGCATGTTTGCCAGAAAAATGCTGAATATATTTCTAAGCCAGTTGGGAATATGGGGAATTTTAAAGTAGGGACATTATAGTAGGTGTTATTATGATAGTTAGGATTATCAAAATTATAGTCGGTCTAAGCCGACTATAAATACCATACACATATGTGTGGTTATCATTCAAAGTGGTATATAGGTCAGCAGGGAATACGGAATCCTTAAAATAACTACAAACTTTCAATCGCTGAAGAATTTCCATTCATTTGATACCCATATTTACAAATGGGTAGGTGTACCGAAGTTCGATTTTTTTTTTTTTTTGGAACCACAATTCATTTCGAGGGAAAACATTATTTTTATGTATTTGTGCATAAAGTCAATATATATTTGACCAAAAAAGTTTACCTAAGCACGTATACAGTAAAATTGAGCAGTAGGTGTAAATTTTATATGAGGTATTTAAATATAGATGGTCAGATCACAGGTCACAATGGACCGATCTAGCCAATTTTATACAGCGTAGGTGTATAAGTAATTTAAATTATCAGTTTCATCCATCTAACTCTTCAATTTTTTAAGTAGTAGGGATTTCAACAGACAGACAGACGGACATCGCTAAATCGACTCAGGAGATCATGCTGATCAAGAATATATATACTTTCCCGGAGATGCTTCCTTCTGGGTGTTACAAACGGCGTACCAAACTGAATATACCCTTTCACTCTTAGTGTAGGGTATAAAAATCCCGAAACATTTGTATACAACCCAAACCAAATTATTGGCTTCGCTCAGAAAAAATTTTTGACCGGGCCAAGACAGTTTAACAAAAAATATTCGAGATATTTCAAACAGACAAAGGCGGAGTCTGTTTCATAAGCTGTCAGTTTTCTGCACGTACTCAAAATATGTCGTGAATCTGTCAATAAAATTCCACATATTTGTGACAACCTTCAATTCAACTCCGGAAATATTCAATTTTTCTATGTGTTTGCCCGAAATATTCCTGAAAAATCTATACTTTTGTCTCGGATTGGAGTTTGTATCAAAAGCTATGACCATCTGCCATACGCTTCCTACTAACGTCCATTTATCGAATTTTCTGATTATTTTAAACAAACGAACAAGGAGTTTGTATCAAATGCTGTCTATTTTCTCCCCATACCCAAATATTACGTGAATATGACATGAAAGTTCCACAATATTTGGCATGTATACCGAAATCTTCGTAAACACGAAAATCTTTCATTTATCAGTATTTTTCATTATCGAAACCAATGTCCGTTTAAATCTGTTTAATTTTGAAAACCAAACCGTAATCGTTATACAAAAACTGAACAAAAAAAAAATGCTTAAATATTCCTGGAAAATATCAGAAATTTGGATTTAGGAAGAATTTCATTTTCCACGTATTTTTTTTACAGTATTTTTGATGTGACGGAATAAGGTTTTGTTGACGGAGGTGGTACACTTACGTTTTGAATTTTATTATCAATTTGCATAGTGAAGACTTTGAATTGAAATCGTTGTTGAAACCGATATCCATTTAAATTCGTTTAATTTTGGAAACCGAGTCGTAATCGAAAGCGTTATACAAATTTTACCCACATATTTTGCATAACGAAACGAAAAGTGATTAAGATCTTAAGAATATCAGAAATTCCAGTGACAGAACTTTTTGTATTAAATGGAATTAAAACGACGAAGAAATGAACAAGTAAACAAAAGATGTAACTAGAATTTTTGACGATAAATATTTCGTTTTTATTTTGTAAAAAATAAGGGGTAAAAATAAAATATAGATGTTCCCAGTCTGCCATGTCTCGGAGACCTTCGATGCTTTATCGAATAACTTCGATAAAAAAGTTCGAACTCGTTGCTTTCGCGATTCTAATTGTGTTTAAATTTTCGTACATTCAAATTCTTTGACAAGATATGATATTTAAACATTTATAAAATCGGTATCGCAATATTTTTCGCAGCAATCTCGAACTTTGATCATTTTTTTCTTCGATACCGTTCCGATTTCGAAATATATCTCATATCGAGAAAACTCCAACAGCACGTTTCGTTTCTACCCACTATCTTGGTCCAATTTGACGCTCAATATCGTTACGAGAACGAGTCCGATATCGTGTGATTTCGAAACGATATCAATACGAATGGCATACTGGGTTATATCTATTTTAAAATGGTTTTTAAAATAGTATGAAAAACGTACTGAAAAAATAACATATCGTCGGTGATATTGCAAAACCGCATAATTGCATGTGAAAATTCCTCTTATTATATCCTACACTAAGAGTGAAAGGGTATATTCAGTTTGGTACGCCGTTTGTAACATCCAGAAGGAAGCATCTCCGGTATGGAAAAGTATATATATTCTTGATCAGCATGATCTCCTGATGAATGAAACTCATAATTTAGATTACTTATACACCTACGCTGTATGTGCGAAAAAATTGGCTAGATCGGTTCATTGTGACCTGTGATCTGACCATTTATATTCAAATACCTCATATAAAATTTACATCTACAGCTCAATTTTACTTTATACGTGCTTAGGTAAACTTTTTTGTTCAAATATATATTGACTTCATGCACAAATATATGAAAATAATGTTTTCCCTCGAAATGACTTGTGGTTCCCAAAAAAAAAAAATCGAAATTTGGTACACTTACCCATTTGTAAATATGGGCATCAAATGAATGGAAATTCTTCAGCGATCGCAAGTTTATAGTTATTTTCAAGATTCGTATACCACGGTGACCTAAGTACCACTTTGAATGGTAACCACACATTTGTGTAGGGTATTTATATTCGGCTTAGACCGACTATAATTTTGATAATCCTAACTATCATAATAACACCTACTATAAAATGTCCCTACTTTAAAATTTCCCATGTGATCTTACCTTCCCAACTGGTTTTTGTGTAATAATCGGATTTTTGATGGTATGTTGTTCGGATAAATGCCATTATAAGTTATGGCATACTTAATTCTATATGAAGTAAATGCAGAATTGAGACTGAAAATAGTTTTGTTTCACATGTAAAATTCATTTTGTAAAAGGTATTCGAAAATGTAGATAGGCGGTTTTGCGGTATCACCGACGATGTATTTAATTAAATAAAATGTTTAATATAGATACATTTTGATCAAAATTTAAGGTTTGAGTGTATACAAAAAATTGATCTTATGTTAATATGGCCATTATACGTTTCAAAACCAATTTTGTTCCATTAAAATCTCATTAATTTTGTAGTAATTTCTCTGAGTGCAGCAAATTAGGTAACTCAAAAGTTGCGTTCAAGTGCTTTTCGAGCACAAATGCAGTCAGCAACGGGGCTGGTAGCAGCAGCAGCAGGCCGCCATATGCAGCCGTGCGTTCGGACTCGAGCTGCGCCATTAATAAGCCTGATGGTTGGATGATCGGATAGATTGATGGATGTATTGATTGGATAGATGGGTGGCTAAATAGTTGAATATGCAAGTTGAATATGGCAACCATGTTGTCTTGTTGACGATGATGACTTTGACGAATTGTTACCTTCGGCGGCATCTTCTTTTAAATAAAGTTTCTTTTTGATTTTACTTCTGTGCGGTTCAGATGTTGTTGGTGCCTCGAAACGGGTGCCTCTTAAATGGGTGCCTCTTCAGTTCGGTGTCTGTAGTATGTGGTTTGTGTTGTTTGGTGTGTGTGTCTCTCTGTCCGTCTGTCTGTATGTAGTACCTCTGTATGTAAATGCTTGAAATTACTTAGTTTACTTGCTGCTGGGTGTTTGTCTTGTTCGGTGATGCATGGATTTTGAAAATGCTTTTTATATTATTTCTACCTACATTTTGAATATGTTTTTTTGTTTTTATTTATTTTTTTTTTTTTGTTGGATTTCTTCTTTTGTAGGATTTTTGATTGTGTTAAGCAAATGAAACTGTATTCAAGATACGCCACAGACGTTGTTAAAATGCTACCGTTTCTGGTGGCAGCAGCATCACATCACTCGGAAGCTTCGAGTTTAAATGAGGTTAATGAACAGCTCATA